>MCJB01048979.1:15825-44308 GCA_002018475.1 Nicotiana obtusifolia
GGGGGGGGGGGGGGAGGAGGTCCTAAGTTTTTTAGCCTAAAGAATCACCCCGTGCAACAAAATAATACTTCGTAACTCTCTTAAGGTAGAGGTTACTCTTATTATTCAGCGGGCACAGACTATCATCTCCTGCTACTTGATTACTATGTTGAAGTTGTTTACTTAAAGGCATTCTAATTCAGTTCTAAGTCGTGCCCTATGCGTGCACTACCCGTCTCATGCCTATGGTCCAGGAGGTTTTGGACCTACTATCGGGTGATTCTAGACTTTACTTAGGTTGCTCAAAAATGATAAAACTAGGCTACATTCAAAACAGCTAGGACTGCATACAATAGCAATAAAAAGCCTCAAGTTAACCTCCACTCATAAGCACGCAAACAGATTTCTGGTTAGGCAATAGACAAAATTAAGACGTATTAGAATCATTAAGTCCTATAGAGCATGATTTCTATATGATTCCAGTATTATACTGGCATCGTTACAGCTTTAGGATAACGGAGTTGTAGATTAAAAGTATTACAATCCAATAGACGGGATATCTAAACTTCATGCAATGAGGTAATAAGACTGCTCGAAGATCCAAGATTAACAACACTGATCTTATGAATACGCTGTCTAAGACGAGTAGTAGCATCTATAGACAAGATTTCTAATGGATTCATATCTGCGCGGCAAAATTACTGAAAGAACAGGTCTGTTTGTTTATTCCTACAAGCATGCTTTCTAGGCGTGTCACGTAATGGAAGGAAATATACCAAGGTGAGCAGTTTCAGTTATTGGGTTGACATGATATCTAGGTGCAAAGATGAGGCAGTCAAACAAGCAACAAACAAGTCTAGTTTAAATTCTATAGGCATGCTCTTCTAAGATTGCGAGTTAAGACATTAAATTAATCCTAAATCATATTTTCTAAGTGAATAGGCGAATTAACCGGCATGTTGTACAGATAATTCCCAAAAGATGAAGCATAGAAAGTAAACAAGACAGTTAAAGCCCTATAGACAGGTTTTCTACCCTTTTATGCAAGAAAACAAAATATCCTAGCCCCCATATCATTTATTTCCCCAGCATTCAGTTTAAAAGTTATTACAAACCACATTGAATGATTACAGACCCAAATACAAATGCAGAATAACCCAATAACACATCTGGGCCTTCAAATAGGCTAAGAACTTCTTGTGAACTGCAGGCCCAAACTCCAGGTGTAGACGGTGTGCTTTAGACCCCAAATACTAAAGGTAGGCCCAACATATCAGGGCCAAACGAATAACTTACCCACCCAAACGGGTGCCAAACTTAATCATACCAGTGACAACTATATACTGAGTCACAAAGATAGGATTACATGAAATAGGGTAGGGTTATGCTGTATTTCCAGAAACAAGTTCAAAGTGATAGGATTGAACATAATAAGCTAGAAAACCACTCCAAATAACATTTCAAAGTAAAGCATGATCCAGAATTAGCTTAGAGGACTTTAGACATAAGAGTTTTAGCATGAAGGTCCTGTAGAATCAAAGATAGGAACAAGTGAAATAATAGTCTGCACATGGAATTTCTAACACGAGAGCCTTGTGAAGGCATGCTCACGAACAACATAACAGATAGGCTAGTGGGCATACTATATTTGACAAGCAATCACTTAGTTGAACATGGGAAACTTAACATGCTGAGCATCAGTCATAACACAGAAGTTCATACACATTACCAGAACTCATAGTAGGTGAAATATATCAACTCTAGATTAATAGGATACGCAAGCATCAGGACTTATACCAGTTAACCACATATAAAATAAGAGGCAATGTATTGAAGTCTTAGGCAATATTTGAAGAACACATAATTGAACAAGTCAAAAGAGCACACATTAGAGTTTACAAATAGCAAGAAAACATGTCATGTTTGTTTAGAAGTTCAAACAATACTGGCATTTAGAAATTATATGAGCATGGATCAACCATAAGAAAGTTAACAAGTTGTACATGAATGACTCAATAGGAAGTAATACATTAGAATAAATTCTGGGCACGAGTTAGTCTATCACAAGAATCTGAAACAAGCAGAGAGATGAACTCATAACAAGCAACAGATACAAGCATTTAGACATACACAAACACGCCAAGTTAAGCAGGCTTGAGATAGTCAGAAGTCATGGGCATACATCAAATCTTAGAGCTTTAGGTAGATTCTGATGGTAGGAAACACAGTGTGACAGGATAACTTCAAAGCAAAGAAGGCCATAAACAGAGACGACATAGTAGCATATTGGTGCACCAAAGATTAAGTGACATAGATATACAGAGCATGAACACAAGCAAAAGAGAATGAAATTGCAAGAGTCAAAGGTACTTACAAGTTGCAAACAAAGCAAATAAAGAATGAGAAACTCAAAATCTCAAGAATAGCAGCAATTGCAGGAGAATAATGAAACCTCAAATCTCCAGTGCTTCAGAGTTGACTAGAGTCTCGAAGTGGGCTCCGATCAATGCTTGCACTAGAGGAAGATAATGAATAGATGTCGGTGGCCTTGGCTTTCAGCAGGCCAAAATCGAAGTCTTAGAATAGTATAGAATGAGTGAGAGTGAGAGAATACTGGTAGTAACGTTTCGTTGTTGGATGTGATTTGAGGCCTCAACAAAGTCCGTAATATGTTTTAGGACTTGTTGGTATATCCGGACGGGGTCCCGAATGAATTGGGTGCGTTTTGGAGTAGTTTCAGACCATTTCTATCCATTTGTTTACTGTTGGTGCATCGCAGAAATTCTGCTGCACAGAGCTTATTTTGGGAGCTTATATCTCGCAATCTACAAGGAATTTGGAAATTATCAAAACATGGAAGTTGTAGCCATTTGCGTCTAGTTTCAGGAAATATAAACCATTCATCATTTGGACATATATACAGAAAGTTACGATGGATTAACCGAAGCCTGGTACTGCTGTTGTTTTCCAGGCAGTGTGCATAGCAGAAATTTCTGCTGCACAGGACCGACTTTGGAAACTTATATCTCGTAATCTGTAAGGAATTTGGAGATGGTCTAAAAATGAAAGTTGTAGCCCTTTGAATCTAGTTTCCAGAAATATAAAGCATTTATCATTTGGACATTTGTATCAAAATTACGATAGATTAACCGAAGCCTGTACTGCTGCTGTTTTCCAGGCAGTGTGCATAGCAGAAATTTCTGTTGCACAGGACCGACTTTGGAAGTTTATATCTCGCAATATATAAGGAATTATGAGATGATCAAACATAAAAGTTTTAGTCCTTTTGTCCCCTCAACATATTGTGATGTATTCGTTCTGCTTTTGGATAGATTCGACGTGCGTGGAGGCCAAGTCGAGGGGCAAAGGCGTCGCGGGCTAGGGATTTAGCCGGTTCGAGGTGAGTAGTGATTGTAAATGATGTTCTGAGGGTTTGAAACCCCGGATTGCACATCGTTGTGCTATATTGAGGTGAGACACGCGCTCGATGATGAGCATGGGGTCGTTTACTACTGGGGATTGTGACTTGGTCCGTCCCGATTGATGATTTTTACCGCGTATTCGTCTGAAACTTTTTGGTTATCACCATGATTTGGGCTGATTGCCATATTTGGTCTTCATGCCAATTATTTGAACCCTTCGGGGATTTTTATCACTGTTTCCTCACTATTTTGACTTATTACTTGAACTCAGTCATGCTGTTTTCCTCTTTTTTACAACTCAGCCACTTTTACTCAGTTTTGAGACTTAAATAACATTTTAATGATATTTTTGGGCTGAGAACTGCTGTTTTACTATGCCTGAGGGTCTTGTGATGATTTTCTGACTGAGTGCGGCCGAGGGCCAGATGTGAGGATATACTGAGTTATATGAGGCCGAGGGCCTGAGATACTTTATATGCCATGAGGTGACTTGTGACAGATATGAGGCCGAGGGCCTAGATTTGATGCCACAAGGTGGCTTGATATTGCACTTGGGCCGTAAGGGGCCCCTCCTGGAGTCTGTACACCCCCAGTGAGCGCGGGTACCCATTGTGATGTGAGATATCGCCCGAGGGGCTGATATTGTACTAGGTGATAGCCCGAGGAGCTGATACTATTTCATGTGATAGCCCGAGGGGCTGGTATTGTTCTGAGATTTGAGCCCGAGGGGCTGGTACTGTTCTGCAATATTGCCCGAGGGGCGGATTTGTTGATACTGAGCCCGAGGGGCGATCTTATGTTTTTTTTACTTCACATTATTTACCTGAAAAATTACATGTTTTACCTGTTGAAAGGAGATTTTACTTGATTTCTCACTAATTTACTGTTTTCAAATGATATTTTATTGCTTCATTATTTAATGCCTTGTGCTTTACGTGCTTTCTTACTTTCTGTCGTTATTTATATTTATTACTCATTGGGTCGGAGTACTCACATTACTCCCTGCACCATGTGTGCAGATTCAGGCATTGTTGGTTCCGCTCCAAAGTGCCGACTCCTCCCGTCCAGGCGGTGATTCAGAGATACGAGGTAGCTGTTAGCGTCCGCAGCCCCGTATCTCCCATATCATATTGTTTCCATGTTTTTCAAACAGTTGTGCCAGATATTGTATTTAGTAGACTTGTATCAGGATCCATAGTTTCTCATGACTTGTGACACCCCGGTTTGGGTTGTGTCGGGATGGTTTCTATTATGGTTAGCTATATTTTCGCGAACTATTGCTAATAAATCATGCTTATATTGTTTTCATGTTAATTTACTGCTTAAAATGAGATTTTGGTTAAATTAGCTGGCCTTGTCTTCACGAGAGGCACCATTACGACTGGGTTCGGGGTTAGGGTCGTGACAAGTTGGTATCAGAGCCTAGGTTACATAGGTCTCACGAGTCATGAGCGGGTTTAGTAGAGTCTCGCGGATCGGTACGGAGACGTCTGTATTTATCCTCGAGAGGCTGCAGAACCTTTTAGGAAAAACTTCATAATCTTGAAATTCTTATCGTGCGAGCTTGTTGATCCGAGCACTAAACTTCTGTTATCCTATTCTCTCACAGATGGTGAGGACGCGAGCTACCGAACGTGGTGGACGACCACCAGTGCCACTCACTGAGGCCACCAGAGGCCGTAGACGCGGTCGTGGTCGTGGCAGAGGCAGAGCAGCGAGGGCAGCACATGTTGCTCCACCAGTTGCCCCAGCTCAGGATCAGGCTCCAGCAGCACCAGTTGTGCCCGTCGTGATTCCGGGTCTTCGGGAGGCCTTGGCTCAGATCTTATCCGTTTGCACTAGCCTGGCTCAGGCAGTTTCAGCCACCACAGTAGCAGCTACTTCACAGGCCGGGGGAGGTAATCAGACCCCCGTTGCTCGCACACCTAAGCAGGTAGTGCAGGGACTTCAGACACCGGGGGCACCTTCAGCCCATCCGGTTGCACCAGCCTAGGAGTTCATGGTACCAGTTATGCCAGATGATGAGCAGCGACGTCTCGAGAGGTTTGGTAGACTCTAGCCTCCATCATTCAGTGGTGCTGAGGGCGAGGATGCCCAGGGTTTTCTTGATAAGTGTCAGCGGATGCTCCGTACAGCTTTCATTTTTCTGGAGCTGCCTTCACTTGGTGGGAGGCGTATGAGAGGCGTAGGCCGGTTGGTGCAGTGCCCCTTACTTGGCAGCAGTTCTCCGCTCTTTTCTTGGAGAAGTATGTGCCGCAGTCCCGCAGAGAGGAGCTGTGTAGACAGTTCGAGTGGTTGCGACAGGGGGATATGACTGTGTCACAGTATGAGTCGAGGTTTTCTGAGTTGGCCCGTCATGCCGTCTGGATGGTTCCGACAGATCGTGAGAGGATCAGGAGATTTGTTGATGGCCTTAACTATCATCTCCGTATTCTTATGACCAGAGAGAGAGTGTTGGGTGCTACGTTCGAGGAGGTGGTTGATATCGCTCGCGAGATTGAGACTGTTCGTCGTCAGGAGCGAATGGAGAGGGAGGCTAAGAGGCCGCGAGGATCGGGCAGTTATAGTGGTACTCCTTCGAGGGGCCAGTTTTAGCATGGTAGAGGTCGTTCTTTTAGGCCTGCTCAGTCAGCTCGTCCAGAGTATCGGGGGGCATCTTCAGGTCGTGGTTATCATGGGTCGCAGCAGGGCAGTCATCACTCAACGCCCTTCCAGCTCAGAGTTCAGCTCGTGCTCCGTCAGCCCAGGGTTCTTCTATGCTGAGTGCATCTGCTAGACACTCCGGTGCGAGGGGTTCCCTTCAGTCCTCTTCTCCAGCACCAGGGAGCTGTTATGAGTGTGGCGAGATGGGCCACATGTGGAGGCAGTGTCCATATCATGGTGCTAGTTCGTCTCAGCAGAGGGGTCAGCCCTCGACTTCTGCTCTAGTTACTTTACCACCAGCCCAGCCAGCTAGGGGTGGAGGTCAGGAAGCTAGGGGTCGCCCCAGAGGGGGAGGTCGATCACGCGGTGGCCAGGCTCATTTCTATGCTATTCCAGGCAGGACAGATGCCATTGCTTTAGATGCTGTCATTACAGGTATTATTGTCTGCCACAAAGATGCCTCTGTATTATTTGATCCCGATTCCACCTATTCCTATGCGTTCTCATATTTTGCTCATTATTTAGGTACGGCCTGGGAGTTTCTTGCTTTACTTGTTCATGTGTCTACCTTGATGGGCGATACTGTTGTTGTAGACCGTGTGTACCAGTCATGTGTGGTGACGATTGGGGGTCTGAAGACACGAGTGGACCTATTACTATTGAGCATGGTGGATTTTGATGTCATTTTGGGCATGGATTGGTTATCTCCGTGTCGTGCTATTCTCATCCATTGCATCGCCCTTGACCAAATTGACTCAGAAGGTTGCTCCATTTGTATGGTCAGATGAGTGTGAGGAGAGCTTTCATAAGCTCAAGACAGCCTTGACCACAGATCCAGTATTGGTTTTTCCATAAGCTTCAGGTTCATATACCGTGTATTGTGATGCTTCGAGAGTTGGGATTGGTTGTGTATTGATGCAGGAGGGTAGAGTTATTGCTTATGCTTCTCGTCAGTTAAAGCCCCATGAGAAGAACTACCCCGTTCATGATTTGGAGCTGACTGCCATAGTTCATGCATTGAAGATTTGGAGGCATTACTTGTATGGTGTAGGTATTTACTGATCATCCCAGCCTTCAGCATTTGTTCAAGCAAAAGGATATTAATTTGAGGCAGCGGAGATGGTTGGAGTTGCTCAAGGATTATGATATCACTATATTTGACCATCCGGGAAAGGCCAATGTGGTGGCCGATGTTTTGAGCCGAAAGGCAGTGAGTATGGGGAGTTTGGCATATATTCCAGTTGGGGAGAGACCCCTTGCAGTTGATGTTCAGGCCTTGGCCAATCGGTTTGTGAGATAAGATATTTCGGAACCTAGTCGGGTGTTGGCTTGTGTGGTTTTTCGGCCTTCCTTATATGATCTCATCAAAGGGCGCCAGTATGACGATCTGTATTTTCTTGTCTTTAGGGACAAAGTTCAGCATGATGATGCCAGAGACGTGACCATCAGCGATGATGGAGTGTTGAGGATGCAGGCCGGATTTGTGTGCCCAATATGGATGGGCTTTGGGAGTTGGTTCTGGAGGAGGCCCATAGCTCGCGGTATTCCATTCATCCGGGTGCCGCGAAGATGTATCAGGACTTGAGACAGCACTATTGGTGGAGAAGAATGAAGAGAGATATTGTGGGATTTGTAGCTCGGTGTCTCAACTGTCAGCAGGTAAAATATGAGCATCAGAGACCGGGTGGTTTGCTTCAGTAGATGGCTATTCCCGAGTGAAAGTGGGAGCGGATCAGTATGGACTTTATTGTTGGACTTTCACGGACTTTGAAGAAGTTCGATGCTATTTGGGTGATTTTGGATTGGCTGACCAAGTCTGCGCACTTCATTCCTATGTGTACTACTTATTCTTCAAAGCGGTTGGCAGGGATTTATATCCGGGAAATTGTTCAGCTGCATGGTGTCCCAGTTTCTATCATTTCAGATAGAGGTACTCAGTTTACTTCGCAGTATTGGAGAGCCGTGCAGAGAGAGTTGGGTACTCAGGTGGAGTTGAGCACAGCTTTTCATCCTCAGACGGACCAGCAGTCCGAGCGTACTATTCAGATATTGGAGGACATGTTGCGTGCATGTGTTATTGATTTCGGAGGTTCATGGGATGAGTTTCTACCGCTTGTAGAGTTTGCTTATAAAAACAGCTACCAGTCGAGTATTCAGATGGCTCCGTATGAGGCTTTCTATGGGAGGCGGTGTAGATCTCTAGTTGGTTGGTTCGAGCCCAGCGAGGCTAGGGTATTGGGGACTGATTTGGTTCAGGATGCTCTAGAGAAGGTGAAAGTGATTCAGGAGAGGCTTCGTATAGCGCAGTCGAGGCAAAAAGAGTTATGCTGATAGGAAGGTTCGAGATGTGTCCTACATGGTTGGTGAGAAAGTCTTGCTGAAGGTTTCGCCCATGAAGGGTGTTATGAGATTCGGGAAGAAAGAGAAATTGAGTCCTCCGTTCATTAGGCCGTTTGAGGTGCTTCGGAGGATTGGGGAGGTGGCTTATGAGCTTGCTTTGCCACCCAGCTTGTCGAGTGTGCACCCGGTATTTCATGTTTCTATGCTCGAAAGTATATTGGGGATCCGTCTCATATTTTGGACTTCAGCACGGTTCAGTTGGATGATGATTTGACCTATGATATGGAGCCAGTGGCTATTTTGGGTCGTCAGGTTCGAAAGTTGAGGTCCAAGGATATAGCTTCAGTGAAAGTACAGTGGAGAGGCCGGCCCGTGGAGGAGGCTACCTGGGAGACCGAGCGGGAGATGCGGAGCAGATATCCTCACCTATTTGAGGCTTCAGGTATGTTTCTTTACTCGTTCGAGGACGAACGTTTATTTAAGTTGGGGAGGATGTGACGACCCGGCTAGTCGTCTCATGAGTTATCGCTCCATTTCCCCCCATTTCTGCTTCATTATGCCTCGTTATCAGTGTTTTATGTGATCGAGTTGAGTAGTTTGCGTTCGGAGTGGATTTGGTAAGAAATGAGACACCTGGTATCTTTTAAGAAGGTTTAAGTTGGAAAAGTCAACCGGATGTTAACTTATGAGTTAGAGGGCTTGGATGTGAGTTCCGATGGTTCGGTTAGCTTCGGGAGGTGATTTATGACTTAGGAGTGTGATCGAAATTGGTTTTGGAGGTCCGGTGTAGAATTAGGCTTGCATTGGTGGAGTTAGTATTTTGGCAATTTTCGGTTATTAGGCGAGATTTTGATCCGAGGGTCGGAATGGAATTCTGAGAGTTGCTATAGCTTCGTATGGTGATTTCAGACTTAGGCGTATGTCTGGATTTGAAATTAGAAGTCCGTAGGACAATTCAACGCATTTTGTCGAATGTTGGAAAATGAAAGATTTTTGGAAAGTTTGACCGAGGAGTTGACTTTTCGATATGGGGTTTGGAATCCAGTTCTGAAAATCTTCATAGGTCCTTTATGTCATTTATGACTTGTTTGCAAAATTTGAGGTCAATCGGACTCGATTTGATAGGTTTCGGCATCGAATGTAGAATTTGGAATTTATTAGTTTCATTAGGCTTGAATTGGGGTATCATTCATGTTTTTAGCGTTGTTGGATGTGATTTGAGGCCTCGACTAAGTCTGTAATATGTTTTAGGACTTGTTGGTATATTCGGACGGGGTCCCGAATTACTCGGGTGCGTTTCGGAGTAGTTTCAGACCATTTCTATCTATTTGTTTACTACTGGTGCATCGCAGAAATTCTGCTACACAGAGCTTATTTTGGGAGCTTATATCTCGCAATCTATAAGGAATTTGGAAATTATCAAAACATGGAAGTTGTAGCCCTTTGCGTCTAGTTTCAGGAAATATAAACTATTTATCATTTGGACATATATACAGAAAGTTACGATGGATTAACCGAAGCCTGGTACTGCTGTTGTTTTCCAGGCAGTGTGCATAGCAGAAATTTCTGCTACACAAGACCAACTTTGGAAACTTATATCTTGTAATCTGTTAGGAATTTGGAGATGGTCCAAAAATTAAAGTTGTAGCCCTTTGAATCTAGTTTCCAGAAATATAAAGCATTTATCATTTGGACATATGTAGCAAAAGTTACAATAGATTAACCGAAGCCTGGTACTGCTGCTATTTTCCAGGCAGTGTGCATAGCAGAAATTTCTGCTGCACAGGACCGACTTTGGAAGCTTATATCTCGCAATATATAAGAGATTATGAGATGTTCAAAACATAAAAGTTGTATTCCTTTGAATCTAGTTTTCAGAAAGATAAACCATTTATCATTTGGACATTTGTACAGAAAGTTATGATCGATTTACCGAAGGCTGGTACTGCAATTTTCTTCCTGGAAATAGGAGCCAAGTCGCATTTCACACATGCGACTTGCGTAGAAAGAATGTTTTTAAGTCTTCTTGTCCGCGATTTTGGGTATATTTTCACCCATTGTTGCTCATTTTTGGAGGTTCTTGAAGGAAATTAACGAGGGATTCAAGGAGAGTCAATTGGAGGTAAGAATTTCGGGCCTAAAACTCATTTATATTGTGAAATCCACCTAGAAAATCATTGAAGTCTTGCTAAAAATGGAAGAAACAGGGCTTCGGATTTTGAAATATTAATTGGGTATTTGGAGGACCATTTGGTGTCGGATTTGAGAACTTTTGATATGTACGAACTCGTTGGGAGATAAGGAACCCGTTGATGTGAAAATTTCTGAGCTTCGAGAAGTGGGACCAGGGCTCGGGTTTTGCTAATTTCGGAATTTTTGGCATTGTTCAATTGTTTTCACTTGGGCCTTGTCCCCTCAGCATATTGTGATGTATTCGTTCTGATTTTGGAAAGATTCGACGCGCGTGGAGGCCAATTCGAGGGGCAAAGACGTCGCGGGCTAGGGATTTAGCCGGTTCGAGGTGAGTAGTGATTGTAAATGATGTTCTGAGGGTTTGAAACCCCGGATTGTACATCGTAGTGCTATATTGAGGTGAGACATGCGCTCGATGATGAGCATGGGGTCGTTTACTGCTAGGGATTGTGACTTGGTCCGTCCCGATTGATGATTTTTACCGCGTATTTGTCTGAAACTTATTTGTTATCATCATGATTTAGGCTGATTGCCATATTTGGGATTCGTGCCAATTATTTAAACCCTTCGGGGATTTTTATCACTGTTTCCTCACTATTTTGAATTATTACTTGAACTCAGTCATGCTGTTTTCCACTGTTTTACAACTCAGCCACTTTTACTCAGTTTTGAGACTTAAATAATATTTTAATAATATTTTTGGGCTGAGAACTGCTATTTTACTATGCCCAAGGGGCTTGTGATGATTTTCTGACTGAGTGCAGCCGAGGGCTAGATGTGAGGATATACTGAGTGATATGAGGCCAAGGGCCTGAGATACTTTATATGCCATGAGGTGGCTTGTGACTGATATGAGGCCGAGGGCCTGAGATACTTTATATATGCCATGAGGTGGCTTGACTGATATGAGGCCGAGGGCCTAGATTTGATGCCACAAGGTGGCTTGATATTGCGCTTGGGCTGTAAGGGGCCCCTCACGGAGTCTGTACACCTCTAGTGAGCGCGGGTACCCATTGTGATGTGAGATATAGCCCGAGGGGCTAGTATTGTTCTGAGACTTGAGCCCGAGGTAGCTGTTGGCGTTCATAGCCCCGTATCTCCCTTGTCTTATTGTTTCCATGTTTTTCAAACAGTTGTGCCAGATATTGTATTTAGTAGACTTGTATCAGGATCCATAGTTTCTCAGGACTTGTGACACCCCGGTTTGGGCTGTGTCGGGATGCTTTCTATTATG
This sequence comes from Nicotiana obtusifolia, assembly GCA_002018475.1. Classification (NCBI taxonomy): domain Eukaryota; kingdom Viridiplantae; phylum Streptophyta; class Magnoliopsida; order Solanales; family Solanaceae; genus Nicotiana; species Nicotiana obtusifolia. The sequence continues at coordinate 27,637 of MCJB01048979.1, forward strand.
GTTAGCTATATTTTTGCGAATTATTGCTACTAAATCATGCTTATATTGTTTTCATGTTAATTAACTGCTTAAAATGAGATTTTGGTTAAATTGGCTGGCTTTGTCTTCACGAGAGGTGCCATCACGACCGGGTTCGGGGTTAGGGTCGTGACACTAGGGTTTGGGGAGGATGTAATTAAAAGGTGGTATTATCATGGATCGTTGATCTTGACATATCACAGTCTGGATTAAAGAATAGGCGGGGCGGGTGGTTTGAAGTGGGTTGCGACCGGGTCAGTCACAGGGGTCGTTTGGATTGGGCTTTGGGGTTATTGGGCTGGCTTGGCGTGTGGTCTGATAGATTGAGTCCGAAATTGGCTCCAAATTGGGCTACAAATTAAATACACGAAAAATAATTTATAAGAGGTATTTAACAAATAATAAAAATATTATTTATGTAGTAAGATGCCTTTAAAATAACAGTTTAACATTATACAAATATAAAATGTTATTTGGCACAAATAATATAATAAAATATAATTATGCATAACATATAGGCTATTACTGCACAATTATGTAAAATAGCTTTAAAATGCAAATATAATTGTATAAAATAATGTAAAATATTATAAAATATATATGTGGATGCAAATAACAAATTTGGATAATTAAGTCATCACAAATAATTTAAGGGGAGAATTATTACATATTCAAGTAACTAAAATGCAAGAAAATCCATTTTAACGCTTCAAAATTATGGAAAGTCATAAAAAATACTTATATGAATCCTGTAAATGAGGTAACAATGCAAAATGAGTATATGTGACACTTATAAAAACATGAGGGCAAAATTGGGTATCAACAACGTGTACATTTGACATGTAGGTATTGAGATGTATATTCCTCATGCTAGACGGTGTATGATAGTTGATGACTTGACATGCATATTGACATGTAGGCATAGATTTGTATTTTCGTCATGCTAATTGGTAAATGAAAATTCTTATCTGATGTTGTGAATTGGGAATGGCGGTTCTTTTGATAAACTCATGTTTTGTTGATTTTTATGTTATAATAACTAGACTTTACTGTTATACCTGGAAAGCATGTCTACTTTTTCGTAACTGTGAACGAGTTGAGCATGATATCTTTTGAGTTGTTACTTATACTGCCTCCATTATATTATTATGAGCTGGTATTGATTATTGGTGTTGGACACTGTCCCCACGCTCGTCACTGCTTTCAACCTAAGGTTAGGTTTGTTACTTATTGAGTACATGAGGTCGATTGTACTCATACTACACTTCTGCACCTTGCATGTAGATGTTGGAGCTGATGTTGCTGGGTATAATAGGAGTTGGCATTGAGGATGTACCCGCGTTCCGGTTATTGCTGCCTCTTATTCATGGTAGCTTTAGACTTGTAAATCTGTTTATGTATATTTCGAACAGATGATGTATTTATTTCATACCAGCTTTGTAAATTCTAAGTCTTAGAAGCTCATGACTTGTACTACCAGTCCTTGGGGAAAATGTATTAAATTCAGTTATTTCACTTTTTGACTCTTCTCATTATATTTAGATTATGTTTACTGTTATTGGCTTACCTAGTGGGTTGGGTTAGGTTGCATCACGACTAGTTCGATTTTTGGGTCGTGACAAAAATCCTTCTCGTCACATCCAAACTATCTAAGCATAGTCCTCAATCACATGATACTCATTACAAAACTATCTTTCCACTCATTGAGCCATCGATCTCACTCCTAGGGACATTATCAGACATAAGAGCCCAAAGGTACATATTCACACAATTAAATCTGTTGAGCCTAAGTTGTAGTCAAAACCTGGCCTCAGGTCCTCCAAACTACACACGCATATACGCTCGTCACTCCGCATATACGTGGCTCCTAAATCAAGCAATAAGTAGCAAATTGATCACCTATTGGGAGAATTCCCTCTTATAAGGATAGACAAAAGACTTACCTCTACCCAACAAGCTTTAATCAACAATAAATCGTGTATCATTTCAAATCCAACTCCGAATGACTTGAATCTAGTCAAATATAACTCAATAACATCAAAACAAAGCCATATGGATCAATTCCAAACAATAAAGATTCAATCTATAATCAAATCTCCTAAAGCCAACCCGATCCCACATGGTCAAAACCCGAGTCAAGGGGTAGATCCCGGCTACCCATAACCACACGAGTCCAGATATGTGACTTGATTAAAAAACCAGATCCAAATCAACTACCAAATCCCCAAATTACACCCTTTTAAGTTGTAGACAAAATCCCAAAATGTCACTTTAATATTCCAAGTTTTAGGTGTAGAACTCCACAGGGAATCAAGATACATAGCCAAATCCAAGTGAAAAGCAGTTACCTCCAATGTAGTAGTGAAATTGCTCATCAAAATCTCCTCCTCTCGAAGTCTAGGACTCAAAATTTGAAATAATGGGCAAGTCCCAAAATTGGACAACATAAATCACTGCCAGATAGTACCATTCACGATCACGACCTTACCCATGCGATCGTAAAGCATAAACAAGCACTGCCTCTTGAATCCTTCTATGCGAACGCGACGTATACCATGTGAATGTGAAGGCCAATTGGCCTCTACACTCCGCTAACATGAGGGACCAAAATGCGGACGCGGAAGACTAGTCCCCGACCTTCTCCAACACTTCGCGAACGCGAAGCCTCGACTACGAACGCGAACCACCAAGCGGCCAGCTTCCAAAAACACACTACACGAATGCGACACCATTCTTGCGAACGCGAAGAAAAGAATACCTACCTACCAAGTCCTTCTCCGCGATCGCGGGCCTAGCTCTACGATCACAAAGCACTGCAACACACCAACTACACAGCAGTTCCAAACTCAACCAAAATGGTCTGAAACCACATTGGATCACACCTGAGCCCCTTGTGACCCTATCCTATCATATCAGCAAGTCCAAATATATTATATAAACTTATCCAAAGTCTCGAAATATTGCAAATAACATCATAACAAATAATCGAATATCAAATCATTTTCTTAACGTCAAGCCTTCAAACTTCGTCGAACGCGTCCGAGTCACACTTAGACATTTCGGATCACAACCAAACATTAAACAGAAGTTCTAATCCACCAAACGAACCTAGAGAAAGTCCTGAAACACCAATTAAAGATTGGTAACACCAAAGTCAACTTTCGGTCAAACTTACGAACTCTCCAATTCTTTTAATTTCAAACTTTCAACAAATAGAGCCAAAACCTTCTAGGAACATCTGAATTCAAATCTGAAAATACGCCCAAGTCTAAAATCACCATATGAACCTATTGAAACCATCAAAACCCAATTCCGCGGTCGTTTACTCAAAAGTCAAACCTTGGTTAACTCTTCCAACTCAAGCTTCCAAATTGAGAATCACTCTTCCAAATTGATCCCGAACCTATCAAACATCGAAACCAACCATATACGCAAGTCATAATGCATCATGTAAAGTTACTTAAGGTCTCAAACCACCAAACACAATGCTAAAGCTCAAAATAACTGATCTGGTAATTACATTCTCTTGCACTTAAATATATGTTCGTCCTAGAACACGCCAAGACTCGTTCCCAATCTACCAAATCACTGTATAACTCAACATATACATACCCATGGGTGATCTCTCGTCACCTCAATCCATACAAGTCCATTAACATAATCCTAACTGAAGATTCTCTCTTCCACCTTAGCCCATAAGTCTTAGAACTAAATTTCAACATTTGGAATTCCAGTTAAGATCTGATTATTGTATATACACATTGTATCAATCCCCATAAGCTGCATCAAGTACGCTCCCAATATGTAACCACACGATGTACCCCATCGCTCATATGCCCGTAGCAATATCTTTCAACTACAATAGCTGTTCATTACCAAACCCGGCATCGTTATTATACTTTAAATCAAATAAAACCTTGTGCCAAACCTTAGCAACATTGCTAATGATGAAGAAAACGTGTAGAAAATCATAATCACCCATCAAATCCACAAGTCATCTCTCTCATCCAACAAGAACCATTACCAAATAACTGATTAATGGCAGTCACCAAACAATAACTTATTCAAGTTCGATTACATTACTTCCAGGCCCAATAACCTCGTCTCACCCAGTATAATTTGCTCGACTGACAGGCCACATGAATTCTATCTAGAACCTCATACGACGTGATCTGTTATCCAATAAGCAACATCTCAAGTATGCCAATAATAGAAAAAGAGCTGAATAGAAGAGCTATCTAACAAGTTTAACAACAGCAAAAGCACAATGCCATGAACTCATCCAAGAAAGGAATACAAAACACACAAAATAAATATAAGTAATGCTATCCCCCATAACTTCGTTGTGGTGCGCATTCCGATCCAAACATATCAATCCACATGGGGATATACATCGAACCATAATTCTTATACTCACTAAGCACATGTGCACCAACAACAAGCACGTAAAGTACATAAACATAAACATGGGGAGACGGATAGCATAATGCGCTGTAGTAAAAAGCCAGGCACGACTAAGGTGCAATAAACAAATCAACATCTCAAGAGCCATCTAACTCAAATAATGCCACCAGGCCTAAACAGGGCCACAACATGCGTGTGAATAATCAAGTAGTCTCACAATCCACTATACATAAGAGACTAACACATAAAATAGATCAGGCCATGAATGAGATCAAGTCCACCCGATAACACACCTATAGCAAACGCTGCACTGAGTAAGAATATCCGGTCCATTGTAGAACACGCATTCTCACTAGGCCTACCAATGGGCATCCAAACCTATTTGGATCATTCCAAAATTGGTCAATAGCCTTCTAGAAGCCTGCAGTGACCCCATCCATGACAAATACAATCAGCTGTCAAATAATGAACATACTTTCACAGTCCGCAACCAAAGGGATAGTCCGCCTCTCAGAAATATAATCTCCAAACTATAAGAGTACTAGAATCTCCATACCTGATCTTTAACTCTCTCACTTAAATGACTTAAACATTGCACAAACACAATAACATCATGAGAATTACTTCTATAAATCTCCCTCGCCAAGTGGCAAAACTTGAACATCAATGGCTATCAACCCTGCGATCTGAGAAGTACAAATCAAGCATCTACAAATTAATATACAATGCGTCTGCTGCAATACTCATCCTTCTCAGGCGATACCAAATAATGCTGGTATGCTCTTAGACACTTGAAGTCTCTTGTGCTATCTAAAACTCATGACTTCCTTTCAAAACTGAACCGCAACCTTGTCCGTTCATTCTCAATGCCACACAACTCACTGCGTCTAACAGGCTATCATAATAAGATATGAGAATCCTATTATCAACTCTGAATTACAAGTAGGACAAACACCCCATCGACCAGAAACCTCCCACTTAACTCAATTCAGAAGAAAATCACAACACAGAATAAACTTGTCATACCCGTAGGAGACATCCGCCCCAAGTCATGGTAAAAATCATCACAAATTCTTTGCGATCCATTTGCACAAAATCAAGCCATCATAACTACTCCCTCTATATCAATCAAGTTACGCAGACTGCCAAACCCAAAAGTATTGCCACAAAGTACCTATAAAGCACTATCATACTGAAGGAACTGATCATCTCAATTATCATGTTGATCTAAGCCAATGTTGTTCTGGACCATCTTTTATAGATTCTTCTTGACTTTCCTTCTAGGTAACACATCTCTTTCCAGTACACTATGAACCTCCATCAAAACTCATCCTCTGTGATCCCAACACTATACCATATCGTCCTAAGACCAATAAGCCACTTCATTCCCTTTCATGCCCCGAAAAGTACGCAACCAAAATATCTACTCTGAAAGAACCTTTTATACATTTGAAGTTTTTTCTTCCATCTCTTACACACTGCATCACGGAACTAATAATGATAAAGAAATACTCCAAGTTTCTCTCACAATCTAACAGAAGATCTCATATCCTCAGCTGCACCACGAATCTGAAACATCCTTAGGTACTACATCATAAATCTTGAACTCACTAGACCCATCCTTGAGAGTCACCCACTCTCCTAGTCCAGAATGCACTACCAAACATATCAAAGCACTAGTCCTCCATTAGCTCATGAATACCCGAAGAGAAGCAACTAAGCAAACATTCCCTTTGCCCATTACATCCACAGAAAACATCAACCCCAAGTCATTCCACAACCTCCCTATAGTGTAAGGTGTAACACATCACACGTCCGGCAAATTCCTTGCTTGCATCATTCTCGAAGTCATCCTCATTAAATTATATCTAACCCACAAGCATCCCTTAGTCAAGACTCTATAACAACACATGACCATGCGATCCAATCGTCGATGGTAAACTCCCCCACTTCGCTCTAAGACACAATCACATGATCCTACACAATTACTTAACTGATTTTCTCATAAACTCATGTTGCACAAAGCATAACACATCCAACCAATGAACAACTAAAAGATCCATCCTCATTTAAAAATTCAGCATTGTATTATGCACCAAAATGATAATCAAGCATTCACATTCCCCTAGTCGCTCAAGAAAACCATTTCTTGTCAAATTTGAACTCTCAAGGTGTAAGAAGTCATCACCAAAATAAAATGCACAAACTTAGTCATTTGTCTACAATGACCCAAATAACATCAAACGTCCTCAATGTCCGTGGAAATCCGATCTCCGAAACCTATAATGCTGCTTCAAACCATGATACTTTACCGTGCCACTCGAATGAATAGAACTGCCTTGTATGAGTTTCCTTAGAGATCGACTCCCTCAATTCATCAACACAAGGAACACAAATCTGACCCTAAAATTGAAATACACCGCCATCACTGAGGAACAACTCCTTAGCACCACTCCGCAACACGACGTCCCTAAGGACAAGTAAATGAGGATCATCACACTAACGAGCTCCGATGCGCTCAAACAAGAACAATCGTGCAACTACACAAGCGAGGGCTCTACTAGGCTCAGAAATATCCAATCTCACAAATCTATAAACCCAAGAACATCTGTGGCCAAGTACCCCTCCTTCACTAGAACAAATACTGAATCCCAAATCATGAACCAAATAATCCTTCTCATGAGGTTCCAACTGCTGCGACACACAAACATTCACCCTATTAGTCTTTACCAACATTGCGCGAGACTAATGCGTGAAGCATCGCAATACACTGTGTGAGGCCCGGTACCCATAGCCAATGCCAACACTAGGTCTACTATAGATGGAAACTCCTCCACAACGCGACAATAGTAATCTGCCCTCATAGCACATGGGAAGAACATCCCACGCCACCTTTGTAGCATCATCACACTCATCGGTGGCCAACTAATCTCGAGTACTCAACAACATGTACAAATGAACAGGTCCAAAGTGAAGATGTAGGCTTCAATCCGAAATAAAGCCGCATAATAAGGAATCAAGAAAGTGAAAGTTCCTAAAGCCCTATAACCTCTCATAGATAGATACTGACGTCTCTGTATCAATCTACAAGACTCTATTAGGCCTGCTCGTGATTTGTGAGGCCCTCTGAACCTAGAGCTCTAATACCAACTTATTATGATCCAAAATCTCACCAAAGGCCATTATGGCACCTAATCCGCTCACTAGGCAAGCCACCACTCAACGACATTAAATGAATCCAATTATTAAATCATTTATCCGTTTCATGATATAAATAAAATTGCAGAATAAGTATCAATTCAACATTTTGATTACATAATCAATGATAAGGTCTAAACACTACCACAACAGTCTACAATGCCCAAAATCCGAGGTCACTAAATCACGAGCATCTAATAAGAGCAACTAGAATCAACTGAACAAATATATGTGTCCAGAAAGGAAATACATAGATGGAAATAGATAAGTAGGGAAAGGGGGATTCCATGTGCTGCGAATCGGGTCATGCCAAGCAGATCACCATGAAATCTTCAATAACACTCCTACTCAGCTCAAGAGTACCATGAATACCAATCTCAAAACCTACACAAGAATATGTAGAAGTATAGTATGAGTACAAATCACGGTACCCAGTAGATATCAAGTCTAGCCTCGAAGAAGTTGTGGCGAGGGGCCGGCTTCCGCACCTACTGACAACTCAATAAGCATATGAAGCATAAATAGAGCATGAAATAAAGCATGATATAATCAATCAGGTCTATCAATAGAATCACAGTAAACTGGAATTTAAACATGCTTGCAGGAATCAGTCAAGGCATCAACTTTTCCACAAAAATCACTTAGACAGAGATTTATCAAGGTAAAATGTGATTTAAAGCTCTATACATCAAGTAGAGATATCAATACCAATTAGCATGAAGAGAAATATAACTCTATGCTTGCATGTAAAATACACTTGCCCAGATAAAACATATCACAGTTAATCAAGTATACATAATCTCAGCACTTCCATAGAGCCTGGCACAAGTACCCTCGATCATACTCTCAACACTCCCACAGTGCCTGGCACAATGCCCCTGAACCATCACACACACACACGCACTCAATATTGTTGGGGTGCCTGACATAAGTCCCTCACCTAGCACATATCAAGTGCCTGCGCTCACAGGGCCCAAGGTAACATGGGTAATCACCTGACTCCGAAGGGGATGGTACCAATCCAAAAACCGTGGCGGCGTGCCACTTGGTCCTCATATAATGACATTGCGGTGTGCAACCAGATCCACAAATAAATCTATGGTAGTGTGCCACTAGATCCACACATGTACCCTTGGCGACATGCCACCCAATCCACACACATACCCGTGGCAGCGTGCCACACGATTCACACAACATCATCAATACCCAACATATACTCATAAAATCTATGGTGCCAAAATTCTTATCTTTTTATAATATTCGACTCTCAAACTCATAGATATATGTATGAGGCAACATAATAATAGAAATGCGGATAAAAGCACATAAGGCTAATAGGCGGCTATGGCTAATCGCGTAATTCAATTATCTCAACAATTCAATTAGCAATTTCATCATTCAAAAGTCTTATCTTAATATTTATCATGAATGAGATAAGCCATTTAACCACCGAATCCTGAATCAATAAAACAAGTATATGACTACGGCTCGACAAGGAAGCTCAGTATTGCAAATAATCATTTATGCCCAATTTAACTAGTCATAACCTTAAGCATGCCTCTAAGCCACAATTTTAAGTCATCACGTAATTACAAAATCAACGAAACATGAATAAGGAGTCCACATAGTCTAAACAAGGCATAATCATAAGCCAAACAATTACTAGATATGATCATAATCTAGCTACGCATATGAGCTCATCACCCCGCGTATATGTGGCTCCTAAATCAAGCAACAATTAGCAAATAGATCACCTATGGGGAGAATTTCCTCTTACAAGAATAGACAAAAGATTTACCTCTACTCAGAAGGCTTTAATCAACAACAAATTGTGTATCCTTTCAAATCCAACTCTAAATGATTCTAATTTAGTCAAATAAAACTCAATAATGTCAACAAAGCTATAGGAATCAATTCCAAATAATAAAACTTCAATCTTTTATCAAATTCCCAAAAGTCAATCCGGGCTCACATGGTCAAAACCCAAGTCAAGTAGTAGATCCCGACTATCCATAACCTTACAAATCCAAATATGAGATTAGATTCTAAAACTGGGTCCAAATCGACCCACAAATCCCCAAATTATACCCTCTTAAGTTGTAGACAAAATCTCAAAATTTCACTTTAAAATTCCAAGTTTTAGGTGTACAAATCCATGGGGAATCAAGATACATAGTTGTCACGACCCAAAATGTCACCTTAGGAATCGTGATGGCACCTAGTCTCTAAGACTAGGTAAGCTTAACACATGAAGTGATCTAACAGGGATAACCATCTCAACTATATAAAACTTAAATTGTTAAATAAAATACCGTAACTAAAATTGAACAATGTTATACAATTCCTAGAACTGATAATACAGAGTCATAAGCTCTACTAACACACATTAGAATTTCTACATACAATACTATTTTAAAATAAAGATAAACATAAGTGAAGATAATATCCGAAGGTGACTCCGAGGCATGAATGTCAAGCATGTATACCTTGAAGTCTCCAGCACGCAGACACAACTCTCAAAACTAACATGATCAGAAGTACCTGGATCTGCATAAAAATATGCAGAAGCATAGCATTAGTACGCCACTGGCGTACCAAGTAAGTATCAAGACTAACCTCAGTGGAGTGTTGACGAGGTAAGTCGAGACACTCCCTAGACATATAACCTGTGCAAGATATTAACATATAGCTAGCAATGGAAAGAATATCAATGTAAAGCTACCAACGTAGAGATTATTAATATAAAACCAACAACAGAATAATAGAAACACAATTGGAAACAAACAGTAAGCGGGCAGTGAAGCAACAACATATTTAGAACACATATGAAATATGGATGAACTCAATTAAGGAAATAGCTGACAATTCAAATGATCAACCATTCCCAACACATGACTTACAACAAGAATTAACCCGATGCACCATACCTCGTAACCATAAATCATGAGCCACAATTCCAAATCTTACACGTATGGCACCACGTGCCCACAATAACAATCACCTTCGCACGACAAAGCCTTCGTGCTACCATGTACATTGTATCCCTGTCAAGTATTGATGAAAATGAAGAATCTATGCTAAATTTTATTAATTTTGGTCAAGATCATGTTTTAGAGCTCAAGTTTAAACATACGGACTTATATTTCAAGAACGCGCAAGAAGTCCAAGAAGCTCAAGATTGATTTTGAGAAGCCAAGATTCTTTTCTTCTTAAAATAGTATTATTTTATTCCTTTTAGAATAAGGATGTTCCTTTTAGTAGGATTCTAGTTTCTTTTCCATGTAGAATAGGGATTTTACTTTCCTTATCTTTAGTAATTTTATTTCCTTATTAGAATAGGAATTGTAGTCATCAAAGAAGAGACACTATGTCTATATAAAGGGTTCTCATGCCTTATAGAAGAGGAATTCACGTTTCTGAGCTTTGACCCTAATTTGCAATAGAGTGTTTTTCTCTATTTTGTCTTCTTTATCCTTGTTTTGGTTCCAAGGAAGGTGGTGATAGTCTTTATCTTATTTTCAATTGCGTGTGGTATTTCTTTATCATGCTAATTGATTCCAAGTGGTGATTTTATGAACTTGTTTAGTTCTTAATCTTTCAAGAACACGTTTCTTGATCTAAATTCATTCTTTTGATATCATAGAATGATAACTTTCATTGAACTGGTGCAACATCAATATTTACTTGTTTTGAACAAGTAAATAGTCTTTCTTATAGTTCAAGTCATCATCTTTCACTTTGTTTTTGAATCATCAGATTCCGAGTCCTAAAACTTGAGATACGTTGTTTCTTGAAATCAACCTGCAAACCACATTTTCGTTTCAAGATCTTGATCCTGGTCGGTTGGTTCTTTGTTGACTCGAAAAATCACATCAATTTGGTATCAGAGCTATAATCCATAGGATCCCAGGTTGATGAATTCATCACATCAATTTGGTATCAGAGCTATAATCCACAGGTCCCAGGTTGGCGAATTTATCATGGCCAAGATTTAACCAAGATGGAGCTTATTGGTTCAAGAAGATAAAGAACCGTGGCAACAATAATCTCTTTTTCACACTAGATGTACCTCCCATGGAAAAGTTTGTTTGTTGATCATTGATCGTGGTAGGAACATAAATATCGTTTCTGAAGAGATGGTTATAAAACTTGGCTTGTCAACCAAACTTCATCCATATCCTTACATCATCAAAGTTGAAGATGATGATAGTTTGGAGGTAAATCATCAATACCTAGTATCTTTTTATATTGGTAAGATCTATAAAGACAAGATTTGGTGTGACGTAGTGAAGATGGATGCTTATCACTTATTACTTGGAAGACCATGGGTGTATGATATGTGTGTTAAATATGATGAAGACCTTAATACCTATTCTTTTACAAAGGATGGATGTAAGGTTATTTTAGTACCATTGAATCCAGAAGAAATTGCTAAAAATTTGAAGCCCAAGGATGATTCTTTTGTGACCAAATTACAAACAATTAGTCCAATCAATAGAGAAAAATCTTTGAATGTTGGTATTAATACGAAAGACATGGAGGAGGAGCATGCACTAGGTCCACAAGTTGAGAATGTATCTCTGAATATTGATGATGATCCGTTGGAGCATCCCATATGTGAGCTTCACTTTCCTACTAATAGAGATGCTCAATATAGTATCGATTTGATTGCTGATTCTATCCTTCCAAATGAGGAAACATATTGCATTAATCCAAAAGACCATGAAACTTTACAAACATAAGAGGAAGGGTTGCTTAAAAGAGAGTCTATAATGGAGGATTTGAGTTCAGATTTTGTTCCAACTTTTTTAGTGCCTCCAAAGGATGAATATTTTCAAGCATATGTAGGAAAAGGAGATCTCAACACAAATTTCATCATTGGATATGATCTAATTAAATATGAGAGTGGGAAAGTTGTTGCTGATGAATTATCAAAAAAATATACTTTAATCTTCAAGCTTGATTGAAAGGTACCTGAATTTGATTCTTCTAAAGGTTTTTGTGGTACAAACTCGATTTTTTTGGGCATATCTCATAAGCACTACATTGACATGGAAAAGTTTCAGATTCCTGAAAATCAAAAGAAAGTAACTTATGATTATGGATTAGTATTTTTAAACCAACTTAAGAGGATTCATTGCAGATATATTGGTACAAAGTTACAATTGAGAAAGTGGGATTTAGTTCGGCCACATGCTAAACTTTGTTACAACACGATGAAGCTCTTTGATAGGCTAGAAAATGCAACTTAGAACTTGGTGAATATGACATCAATCAAATCATAGAAGTTGTCAATCTCGTGCCATTTGTGGAGCCTTTAGATTCGAGGACGAGTCTTTCTCAACCAGAGGAGAATTATGAAAATGAAGAATCTATGTTAAATTTTATTAATTTTGGCTAAGATCATGTTTTAGAACTCAACTTTAAATATATGGACTTATTTTTCAAGAAGCACGAGAAGTCCAAGAAGCTCAAGATTGATTTCAAGAAGCCAAGATTCATTCCTTCTTAAAATAGTATTTATTTTATTCCTGTTAGAATAAGGATTTTTCTTTTAGTAGGATTCTAGTTTCTTTTCCTTATAGAATAGGTATTTTACTTTCCTTGTCTTTAGTAATTTTATTTCCTTATTAGAATAGAAATTGTAGTCATCAAAGAAGAGACTAGGCCTATATAAAGGGTTCTCATGCCTTATAGAAGAGGAATTCACGTGTTTGAGCTTTGACCCTAATTTGCAATAGAGTGTTTTTCTATTTTGTCTTCTTTATCCTTGTATTTGGTTCCAAGCAGGGTGGTGATAGACTTTATCTTGTTTTCAATTGTGTGTGGTGTTTCTTTATTACGTTGCTTGATTTCAAGTGGTGACTTTAGGAACTTTTTTAGTTCTTGATCTAAATTCGTTCTTTTGATATCATAGAATCATAGCTTTCGGTGAACTGGTGCAGCATCAATAGTTTTGTTTTGAACGAGTAAATAGTCTTTCTTATAGTTCAGATTGTCATCTTTCACCTCGTTTTTGAATCATCAGATTCCGAGTCCTAAAACTTGAGATACGATATTTCTTGAAATCGACCCACATACCACGTTTTCGTTTCAACATCTTGATCCTGGTCGGTTGGTTCTTCATTAACTCGATGAATCACATTAAATATCAATTAAATGTTCAAGAGAATTATTTAAATAAAATAAGACATAACAATAATTTTGATTAAAGTAAAGCGTCTAATGAGATAATGAGTTTATTTAGAAATCAAATAAAGTGTAATAAAGTACATTTATACAAAATAGAGGGTCAAATGAGCTTAGTTTAGAAATTTATAAGGTAAAATAAAATAACGTGTTTGAACAAAGTAAAACACTAGTTAAGTTAACGATTTAAAAATATAGAATTTGTTAAAGTAAACATGATAATAATTGTTGATATCCAATTTTGCCCTCATACTTTATAAACTATTTTATGTACTTTTAAAATATCATTTTTGCACTATTACCCAATTTATAAGTGTCATATAAGTACTTTCCTTAATTTTTAAAGCATTAAATTGATTTCTTGCATTTTTAATTATCCGATATCGACAAATTAGCTCCCAAATTATTTTGAGTGATTTAAATTATTAATTTATACCCATATACATATTTATAATATTTTACTTCATTTCCTGTAAGTTATTTATGCATCTTTGCAATAATAGCTCCTATTTTACAATTAATTGCACTTATCATTTTTGTTTTGAGTAAAATAACTTTTATATTTTTACAATCTTCAGCTATTATTTTAAAATTAAATAATATTTTTATACCTACTTAGCTATTTTATTAACTTATTTTTTCTTAAATTCATTTATTTTAAAATCTAGCCCAAAACAGGCCTAATTTCGGACCCAATCCACCAGTTCAGACCTCAAACCTTAGCCCAATTATCCCCAGCCCAAACCAAACGACGCCTTTAGTTAACTCGATCATACCCATTTTAAACAACCCGCCCCGCCTTCCTTAAAATCCTAGCTGTTGATCTTGGGAGATCAACGACCCATGATCAACCTAGCATCTTTAACTACCAAACCCCATATAATACCCATTTCCCTCCAACCACCGCCCCCAAATAATCTCAAACCTCCCCTTCTCTCTTCTGAGAAACCCTAGTAGCCACCTCCGGTTCTCTCCAATTCCAGCCTAAACATGGAGTAAATCCATGATTTACGTAGCTATTTTGTGGTACTACGATATTGTATACTGTCACGACCCAATTTAGGATTGTAACCGGCGCTTAGGAGCAAGTGCTCCCAAGTAAGCCTTATCGAAAATTTTACAGAAAATTGGACAGAGTTTCCCCTGTTTTTGGACCATCCCAAAAACTTTCCTGTCTCAAATCAACAACCAAACATCCTAATATTATACCAAACAATTGACAACTTGTCAATTAACCAATACAAGTCTCCACCATAACTAAATCACCAACTAACCACAAGAAATACTAATTTATCTCCAACTTTGATAAATGAAAATGATACTCAACATAAGACTATAATAATGAAAGAATACGCATGACACTAAAATAAGGACTATGGAGCGACTCTAAGAGTTCAATGAAAAGACCATAACAATAAGTAAAATCTCTACCCACGCGAACAAGTGCGAGGCTCACCGAGAAATATCAACCTGTGCGCTCTTATTGACGAGATCCTCGCCTGCATCAACTGCTATCTCTGTAAAAAGAAAATTAGCGAGGAATGAGTCGCTAGCTCAGTGAGTAATCACACTTAACCACAACCGTTTTTATTTGGGGACAAGTCATAAACATGCTAGTATCTCAAGGAGAAAATAACATAAAAATGCCCTTTCAGAAACAACAAATAATTTTCAGTCTCATCACACTTTTCTTGTAGTAAAATATAATTAACAATTCAATAATAAGCTCGGTAACCACTGTATAATATCAGTATTCACATTTTGGGAGGTTTCAATGAACGGATCATGTAATCGGTATAACTGTGGACTTCTTTACCAGAAGTCATATATAACGGTAGTCCCTACTCGAGGGAAATCGGTAACGGTATGCTAGTTCTACCTTCCCACTAGCGAGGGCTATAACGGTAATCAGTAATTACAAGGTGCACCAGGTCTAACGAACCCGTCATTAGCTACGGGATCCTTCAATGTCTACTCCCATTTATACTTGTCTCTGTAATCCGTATACTCTCGTAGAAACTATTTTAAAACAATATAGGGCATTTCAGTTCTTATCAAGTCATATAATTTCCTTTTGATAACAGTAAATTCAAGTAACGGTAAAACAGATCTAGTGACAACGAAATATTTAAAATCACGGCACTCATCTCAAATAACTATTTCGGTTTCATATCGGGTAAAAGACTTGGCCCACATGCAACTCAAAATAATCGGTAACATATTCATATTAAAAATCATGTGCAAATCATGCAAGTTATGAAAACACAAATTGCGGTAAGATTACTACCCATAGTACTCGTGCCGAAATTCCAAATGCTTCACCTCGAGAAATTCGTACAACTTCCTCCAATTCAATCTATAATTACATAATATCGGTCTCATATTAATTCTCTTGTTTAATCTAACAAATAACTAATATAGAATACCCAACCCACCTCTTTGATTCTCCGTTTGTCAAAATGTTATCTACTCCTGCTACAGATAACTTAAACCAATTCATAAATCTTCTAAATAAACGACATTCATATAGTTTACTGTACTATTTAATTTCCACAATCGCGTGTCTAAATTAAACCATAAATAGTGTTGCTGCCATTATATATATATATATATATCCAATTGAAATCCCATAAACACTTGAATTGAGATATAAAGAATTCCACCAGAAACTAAAACAAAATCAAACAAAGGAAAAATTGACCTCTTTATGCTGAAGAATACTTCTACTGAAAGCTGTCATATATGTTCAATTCTCCGTCCTTTTGAGTGTAACTCTTACTGCCAGAAGCATAAATTTTTCTCATATAGTATTGCTTCCGTTAATCACCCCTGTGATGGAACTCGTTTGCACCCAAACCCCCCC
>MCJB01048980.1:0-43524 GCA_002018475.1 Nicotiana obtusifolia
TTGGGGGGGGGGGGGAATGTAACGGCCCGATGTGTTGTAGAAACACATAAGATACTAATTGATTGGACTTGGCTTGTTTTAAGTGCAAATCCCTCTTTGTAATTATGCAATTTTAACATTCTTGCGGGGTATGCGGTATAAGAATCTAATAATTAAGAAAAGAGTTCAAAAAGACAAGTAATGCCGGATATGCGGTCGCATTTCTAACATGCAGACCACATATCTTACATGGGCGTCGCATACTTAGGCAGATTTCTAGGCAAAGGTTCATGACAGAAATGCTGTCTGAAATGCGGACCGCAAATTTGGCTGCCTGTATCGCAGATCGGAACAGAGAACTGGACAAGTTTTATGTCAAAAATGCGGTGAGAAATGCGGACCGCATTTCTAAAATGCGGACCGTAAATCTCACAGTGAAATCGCAGAGTGAGACAGAGTCTTGGGCCAAATGCTGTGTAAGAAATGCGGTCCAAATGCGGACTGCATGTTGAGTTTGCGACCAGAATGCGATCGCATTCTTGACACCTGAACTTTTATTTTGTTCCGAATTTTGACCCACTATAAATAGAAACTAGGAACCCTAACATGCAAAACCCCCCTTATTTCGTCAATTACCTCAGAAACCTCTCCAAAACGCCCCTAAACCCCAACAAATCAACCTCCAAAATCACCTTGAAACAACCCCAAAAATCCGTGAAAACATATCCAAAATATAGTCATCAACCTCCCATATACCAGCCAAGCTTTCCCCCATTTAAACCCACTAAGAACCAGCTGTAACTCGCTGGGAATGGCCCCAATTTAAGCTGAAAAACAACCGTAGAACCACTCCCTTTTCAAACCCCACTCTCTAACCCCAAGACCCAACTCAAATTGCTGCAAATTGTACCAAGATTTCAGCTGAGTTAAGGTGCCCTACCAAGGTGCCCTTCTTGAGAACAACACATAGGCATGGTGACGGGTGTCTATATGTTGGTGTCACGCATGACCGTAGGTCGTATATGGTTAATCGTTGTGTGACTATTGTTTCAAATTGTTGAATATTTTCCTTGAATTGTTATGATGTGTTGCATGTGGGAGCGGGTGGCACGCCTGCCACAAGATGTTGTGCATTGAGGGCAAGTGGCACGCCTACCACAAAGTTTCTTCTATTCGGCATAAAGTTGATGGTCAACTAGATTAGTTGAGTAAGAATTGTTAGGAGTCGAAGAGGTCCAGTGTCAAAATTGTGGGTAGTGTTTTAGGAGTCCGTTAGAAGTTTAAAGGGTCCAGTGTCATATTAGTAAAGTCGTGTCTAGAGTCAACGAAATGATAATTGGGTTGGGAGGTTAGTTGTAGGATATTGACTGTAATTGAGTACTGACATTGATTGAGCTAAATAGAAGTCAAGATTGGTTTGGTTATAGCTGAATTTCCCCCTGGCCAGGATGATTGTGTTGCTGATATTTGTTCCCTTGCTGGGAAGTTGTTATGTTGATTTGATCCCTTGCCGGGACTTCTTGTGATTGTTGTGATGATGAAAGTGGGAGTGGGTGGTATGCCTACCACAGTATAAGTTGTAAGTGGGAGCGGGTGGCACGCCTGCCACGAGATATTATGAAAGTGGGAGCGGGTGGTATGCCTACCACAAGAGGTTACTGTAAGTGGGAACGGGTTGCAGGCCTGCAACAAGAGGTTACTGTAAGTGGGAGCAGGTGGCACGCCTGCCACGGGATGTGATGAATGTGGGAGCGGGCGGCACGCCTGCCACAAGAGGTTACTATAAGTGGGAACGGGTCGCACGCCTACAACAAGAGGTTACTGGAGGAAAAAGGGTGGATTGTATTACATTTCATTGTGTTAAAGGCTGAATTGCAGTTTTCTTTCTTATTCATTGATGATTCATTTCGTTTTATTTGTCTGCTATTCCGATGTATGTTTTTCTTTTCCCCGTTTAAATTGTTTATGTATTTTATCTTCTGTTGTAGATACATATATGCTTAAAATTGCACAGGTTTATCTGGAGTCTGGTCCTAGCCTCGTCACTACCTCGCCGGGGTTAGGCCAGACACTTACCAGCACATGGGGTCGGTTGTGCTGATACTACACTCTGCATTCTTTTGTGCAGCTCCCAGTGCCGCAGGCTACGAACAGTAGGAAGCTTCCGGCCTTTGATTTTCAGGCGACCCAAGGTAGACCGTTGTGGATAGTTTATCGGAGATAGTTGTGTAAAGTATTAACTTTGTATTTATTTCGCTTGTTGAATTACTGCTTTTCAGTTGATACATTTGGGATGAATGAATTTGTAAATAGAAACGTGGTAGTTAGTCCGATTGACTGGCTTGCCTAGCTTTCATTAGTAGGCGCCATCACGACTCCCGAGGGTGGGAAATTCGGGTCGTGGCAATATATATATATATGCATCATGCATTCATGTCAGTAGCCCTCAAAGGTACCTAGATGTTACAGGTCGTATATTCTCTATATTATTCTTACTTATGCTTTCCTGCCTTACATACTCAGTACTTTATTCGTACTGACATCCTTTTATTTGTGGACACTGCATGTCGTGCTGCAAGTCCTGATAGACAGGTAGGCGAAGCTCCCCCAGCACAATATGCTGCGCAGTTCAGCGGTTATTGACGAGATCCCTTCTCCGGACTTGCCGTGGTCTTGGTATGCATTTTTGTTATAGGAGTTATGGGTATGTCGGGACCTTGTTCCGGTAATGTTGCATCACTTATGTTTCTTTAGAGGCTCATAGACAAGTGTCGACTCATGTATAGTTTGGATTGCCTTGTCGACTAATTTTTGTTGTATAGTCTCTCATGAAAGCCTTGTCGACCCATGATATATATGTTCATGCCATTATCTGTCATTGTTGGTTGTTTAGGATTCATGTCTACCATTTATACTGATCTCATCGGCCCGTATAGACAATAAGAAAGATTAGATAAAATGTGCGTTGGTGCTTGGCAAGTATGGCCCGGGTTCCAGTCATGGCCCTCCGGCTTGGGTCGTGAAAAACTTAGTATCAGAGCAAGTCTGTCCTAGGGGTTGTCTATGAGCCGTGTCTACTAGAGTCTTGATTGTGGATGTGTAGCGCGCCACATTTATAATCAGGAGGCTGCATGACATTTAGGGTTGTTACCTTTTTCCTGAATCTAGATCGTGCGCAGAGCTGAGTCATAAGTATTCGTCTCTAATATTCACCATGTTCTTTTCAGCGATGACTACGACTAGGAAGCAAGTGATTAGTAGATGCCTTGATACAGCTGCGGGACAGGGTACCAGTCAGGTGCCTCCCGCCTGAGCAGGCCATAGTGAGCCTCAGAGTAAGATGCCGTCTCAGACCTCGTTTACTCCTTCTCCTCCAGAGGATATAAGAAGGCACCCAGCATCTCCAGTTCCTTCATCTGGTACTACAGACCATGATATGCGGAGTGCGGTACAGTTGTTGACTAGCTTGGTAGCTGCTCAGGTTCAGAGGCAGAATACCGGTGCTACTGATAAACCGGTTAGTGCAAGAGTTCATGATTTTATTAATCTAGATCCTCCAGTGTTTACCGGATCAAACCCCAAGGAGGACCCGCAAACTTTTATTGATGACGTTCATCGTACACTGCGGGTTATGCATGCTAGTGATACAGAGGCAGTATAGTTGGCTTCTTATCAGTTACGGGATTTAGCAGTTTTCTGGTATGATAGTTGGGAAAGATCCAGGGGTCCGAATGCTCCTCCACCTGTGTGGAAGGAATTTTCTGAGGCCTTTCTTCGTCACTACCTGCCAGTTGAGATACGACGAGCTAGAGCTGATAAGTTCTTGAACCTTCGACAGGGTAATATGAGTGTGCGAGAGTATAGTATGACGTTTGATTCTTCAGCAAGGTATGCTCCCCATAGTGGCCGAGATGAGCGATAGGGTGCACCTGTTCGTGAACGGATTGGGACCACATCTGATAAATGAGTGCATGATAGCCTCCTTGATAGAGGGCATGGATATTTTCCGTATTCAGGCTTATGCCCAGACACTAGAGGATCGTAAGCTCCAGCAAAGAGCAGACAGGGAGCAGGATAGGGGCCAGCATAAGAGGGCGAGATTAGCAGGGTATTCTAGTGACTTCAGAGGTAGTGTCAGGCCCCAGTCTTTGAGGAGTTTGGCGCCACCTGTAGCTAGTGCTCCTCCACGCTTTCAGAGGCCCCAATATGATCAATTTACCTATTCTGGTTCAGGTCAGAGTTCGAGGGCATCAGGCTCACAATATCATAGGGATACTAGTCAGACGAGACCCCCAACACCTCGTTGTGATGAGTGCGACAAGGCCCACTTTGGATTGGGCCGTCGAGGTTTCGATGCATGCTATTCTTGCGGACAACCTGGCCATATGAGGCAGGATTGTCCTAACAGAGGAGGTGGTGGTATGGCTCAACCGACTGGATCTGTGGCTAGTTCTTCCTCATCAGTTCAACCTCCAGCACGGGGTTTTCAGCAGTCGACAGGTCGTGGTAGAGGTAGAGGTGGAGTGCCGAGTTCGAGTGGTACTCAAAATCGAACATATGCTCTAGTAGGTCGACAGGATCTCGAGTCATCTCCGGATGTTGTTACAGGTATATTGTCTGTGTTTTCTTATGATGTGTATGCGTTGATTGATCCGGGATCTACATTATCATATGTTACACCCTTTGTGGCTAATAAGTTTGGCGTCAAACCTGAATTAATAAGTAAACCACTTGCGGTATCTACTCCAATAGGAGAATCAGTTATTGCTAGAAGGGTATATAGAGGTTGTACAATGATGATTTGTAGTCGTCAAACCTCAGCGAATTTATTTGAGTTAGAAATGTTTGATTTCGATGTGATAATGGGAATGGACTGGTTGGCCTCATGCTATGCAAATGTTGATTGTCGTACAAAGATAGTTAGGTTTCAGTTTCCTGGTGAACCCATCATCTAATGGAAGGGGAACATTGCTACGCCGAAAGGTATGTTTATTTCCTCTCTTAAGGCAAGGAAGATGATCTCAAAGGGTTACATTTATCATCTTGTTCGCATTAGGGATGCGGAGGCGAAGCTGCCTACTCTACAATCAATCCCCGTGGTCAATGAATTTCCAGATGTTTTCCCAGATGAACTCCCAGGTCTTCCTCCTGAAAGGGAGATAGAGTTTAGCATTGATGTTTTGCTTGACACTCAACCGATCTCTATCCCTCCATACAGGATGGCCCCGGCAGAGTTGTGAGAGTTGAAGGCGCAGTTGAAGGACTTGCTGGATAAGGGCTTCATTAGGCCTAGCAGTTCACCTTGGGGTGCGCCAGTCTTGTTTGTACGAAAGAAAGACGGGTCGTTAAGGATGTGTATCGATTATCGACAGTTGAATAAGTTTACTATAAAGAACAAATATCCACTTACAAGGATTGACGACCTGTTTGACCAACTCCAGGGTGCCAAGTATTTTTCCAAGATTGACTTACGTTCAGGGTATCATCAGGTAAGGGTCAAGGAGAAGGATGTTCCAAAAACAGCCTTCCAGACAAGATATAGGCATTTTGAGTTCTTGGTAATGTCGTTCGGGCTAACAATTGCCCCAGCAGCTTTTATGGATCTCATGAATAGTGTATTCAGGCCCTATCTTGATGTGTTCGTGATTGTATTCATTGATCACATTCTGGTGTATTCTCGTTCAGAGTCAGAACATACGGGCCGCTTCCGGATAGTATTACAGACCCTTCGGGATCGTAAGTTGTATGATAAGCTCTCTAAATGTGAATTCTGGCTACACTCAGTAGCATTCTTTGGCCATGTGATATCTGATGAGGGTATTAGTGTTGACATTCAAAAGATCGATGCAGTGAAAAATTGGTCAAGATCTACAACACCGTCAGAAGTATGCAGTTTTCTAGGGCTAGCAGGATATGATAGGAGGTTTAAAGAAGGGTTTTCCTCTATATCAGCCCCATTGATTAAGTTGACACGGAAAGCTACCAAGTTTCAGTGGTCTGACGCTTGTGAACGTAGTTTTCAGGAGCTAAAGAATCGATTGACATCCGCACCAATGCTCACTCTCCCGGAAGGAATCGAAGGTTATGTGGTATATTGTGATGCCTCAAATATAGGTTTGGGGTGCGTATTTATGCAACGTGGGAAGGTGATTGCTTATGCATCAAGACAATTGAAGAAGCATGAAAATAGTTACTCGAATCATGATTTGGAATTGGCGGCAATAATATATGCTTTGAAGATTTGGCGGCACTACTTATACGGTGTCCATGTTGACATCTACACAGATCACAAAAGTTTACAATACATCTTCCAGCAGAAGGAGTTGAATATGAGGCAACGTAGGTGGCTTGAATTACTGAAAGATTACGATGTCGAGATATTGTACCATCTCGGTAAAGCCAATGTTGTGGCAGACGCTCGCAGTCGTAAGTCAATGGGAAGCCTAATACACATTGAGGCAAGTAGACTGGGGTTGAATAAAGAGCTTCATCAACTAGCCAATATGAGAATCAGATTGTTAGGCCCTGATGACGGAGGTGTTACTATACAGAATACGTCAGAATCATCTTTGGTAACTGAGGTAAAAGCACGGCAATATGAAGATCCTACCTTAGCATGATTGAGAGAGAGTGTTCAGCAGTGTAAAATTTTGGCTTTTGAGATTGGAGGATATGGGGCACTAAGATATCAGGGCCGATTATGTGTGCCCAATGTAGCAGGGTTGCGAGAGAAAATTATGATTGAGATTCATCAGTCCCGATATTCCATCCATCCCGGTTCGACAAAGATGTATCATGACATTAAGGAGCAGTATTGGTGGGATAACATGAAGAAGTCTATTGCAGAAATTGTAGCCCAGTGCCCTAATTGTCAACAAGTAAATATTGAGCATCAGAAACCTGGTTGATTGATTCAGAATATAGAGATTCCGACTTGGAAATGGGAGGTGATTAATATGGACTTCATTATGGGATTACCTCACTCTTATCATAAGTTTGACTCCATATGGGTGATAGTTGATTGACTTACAAAATGTGCCCATTTTCTGCCAGTTAAGACAACTTACACAGCTGAAGATTATGCGAAATTGTATATCAAGGAGATTGTTAGGCTTCATGGTGTGCCATTTTCTATTATATCAGATCGAGGAGCTCAATTTACGGCTAAATTTTGGAGGTCTTTCCAGAAGGGTTTAGGCACACAAGTGAATCTCAGCACGACATTCCATCCGCAGACTGACGGACAGGCTGAACATACCATTCAGACACTTGAAGATATGCTACGAGCATGTGTTCTAGATTTCAAGGGGAACTGGGATGATCATCTGGCACTCATAGAATTCGCCTACAATAATAGCTACCATTACAGTATTAAAATGGCCCCGTACGAGGCACTATACGGGAGGAGATGTAGATCACTAGTTGGATGGTTAGAAGTCGGTGAGATGGAATTATATGGGCCAGATTGATTCACCAAGCCATTGAGAAGGTGAAAGTGATACAAGAGCGACTGAAGGCGGCACAAAGCAGGCAAAAATCTTATTCTGATGTCCGACATCGTGACCTGGAATTTGAGGTTAGTGATTGGATTTTCCTGAAGATCTCGCCGATGAAGGGTGTTATGCATTTTGGGAAGAATGGTAAACTGAATCCGCGGTATATCGGGCCGTACAAAATTCTTCAACGAATTGGACATGTTGCTTATGAGTTAGAATTGCCATCTGAATTGGAATTTGTCCACTCGATATTCCATGTATCTATGTTGAGGAAATGTATTGGAGACCTTTCTGGGGTCGTCCCTATCAAAGATGTACAAGTTACAAAGGATTTATCATACGAAGAAATACCAGTGGCTATATTAGATCGACAAGTCCGCAAGCTGAGAACAAAGGATGTAGCTTCATCAAAGTATTGTGGAGGAACAATAATAAGGAAGAAATGACATGGGAAGCAGAAGATGAGATGAAGTCTAAATAACCTTACCTGTTCCAGATTGAAGATAACGAGGATGCCGGGGGAACGCAGGACACATTAGAAGGAGAAGTGTCTCTATGAGGGAAGCAATAACTTGAGAATACTTTTTCTTAATACAAAATGGTGATATGGAGATAATGCACGTAGCTAAAATGCTTTGCATAGCCTTGTAAGGCCATAGGTTGGGTTTAACTGCTTGCAAGTTTTGCTAGTGTCCATTTTATAGAGGAAACTCAGCCAGAAATTATCGTCAGAAATCCACGATGAGTTAGACTCCCCGTAAACCCTTACATTCGAGGATGAATGTTCCTGGGGGGGGGGAGGGTGTTACAACCCATATTTTCATATGTTAGCTTACGCCGTAAGTTAGTCTACGTAGGTTCGAGAAGATATTATCTTTGAGATGATAAGAATTTAGTCCTATTGGTCTTAAATGATACAAGGGTGTATAAGAGTGGTTAACAAGTACTAGAAGTTAAACGAATCAAGGATGTTGTAACTCGTATTTTCGGGTAAATCTAGATGTGAATAATATTACCAAGAGGTTATATTTTAAGGTATTTGAATCATATAATACCCGTTTCATAAGTCTTGAAGTCAAACGAGTTATGAAACAAAAGTCGACAAAAGTTGTCGCAACTTACGTTCATAATTTTACTCATACTTTAGGTCAAATGTCACTAAGATTTTCTCCCAATTTACTAGGAATTACGGGGTGATTTACCCACCAAATGGAAGATATATGAGTCTAGTTTCTAATGCATTAAGCCGTTTGTCGATACGATCTCCGAGTTTAGAGATATTCGCGTTTTCGCGAGACTGCGCCAAGCAGCTCTCAGTGGGGCCCACATAGGCGGTTCAGACTTGTAAATGTATATAACACGCCTCAAACCCGGTTTTAAGTCATCTGTTTTCAGTATATGCAGACCTTAGAACCCTAAGAACACCCTCTCAAGGTTCTCTCATGATCCAAGACTAAAACAAAGGGCAAACAACACAAATGAAGTGTCGGGAATCCCGTGGCGCTAGTAAGTTCCTTATTCTTCTTGTTGTTGCTGATTTTTGTGTTGTTCCAGCTCGTGTGGGAGGTTGTTTTAAGTTGTTTATGTTCTGTAAAATACTCCTCAAATTTTAATATCAACCTAGGCGATTTCAAACCTTCTAAAGTGATTCTAGTGCCGAAAAACCCTAATTGATTGCTAACTTCGTTCCCTTGTTTTTGTAGCAGCATTGAAGGGATATTTCGTGGTCAATTAAGGTCAAATTGGAGTTTTTCTTTCTTATTAAATGTAAGAACCTCATACCCTACATGTATTTAATATTATCCAAGTTACGGCTAAGTCGTTGAAGCTAGAACTTGTGAGATATATGTCGAAAGGCGTGCTAGTGATGTTTTTGGTTAGGGGACTGTTTTGGGAGGCTCTAGATGATTATTATTGATGTTGTTTGGGATGTTTTCTGATTTTTTAAACTTGTGGGAAGTCATATAAATAGGGGAGGTGCTGTCCGTTTCATCGTAAAATAGGTTACGGTTGATACATAATAGTTACGACGCTTAAACGATAACGATAGTGTCATTTCTCTTATTGTAAACTAAGGAGTTGTTGCATTTTCATACCTTGAGATTGGGAAGTATATACAAGGTATGTGAAGCTATTCCTTTCCTTCTTTGCACGACTTTGATTGTGCGTAATGTAATGAACGAGCTTCCAAAGATACTCCACTCTTAGAGGCTAGCAGTACTTACATTATTTCCCTTCTTATGGAACGATTCATGTTGGTGTTACTTATCTTTATCTTTATGTTATCAATGTTGTTGGTACTTCCTGATTTTTATAAGATTCTTGATGAGGATTTAGTCCTAATAATGTGTGCGGAGGATACCAACCTTACGTCACTCTGAAAGGTTTAAAATGTGATTCCAATGAGTTCAGCACGCATCATATATATGTATCTATTTTACTCTACCGAGCCGCGCTATAGTCGGCCGGGTATGGCACCTATTATGCAACCACCGATCAGTTGGGTTTTACCGAGCTCCACGTGGTCGGGTATGATTCTACCGAGACGTTTTTACCGAGCCTATTAGGGCCGGGTACAATATGATGATAATGATTCCCACAGAGGCGTCTGTTTTAAGAGTTTATGTGTGTGTATGTATGTATATATATATATATATATATGCATTATGCATTCATGTCAGTAGCCCTTAGAGGTACCTAGATGTTACAGGTCGTATATTCTCTATCCCTTTTTACATTATTGTTCTTACTTATGCTTTCTTGCCTTACATACTCAATACTTTATTCGTACTGACGTCCTTTTATTTATGGACGGTGCAATGTCGTGCTGCAGGTCCTGATAGACAGGTAGGTGAAGCTCTCCCATCACAGTAGGCTGCACAGTTAAGAGGTTATTGGCTAGATCCCTTCTCCGGACTTCCCGTGGTCTTGGTATGCATTTTTGTTATAGGCGTTATGGGTATGTCGAGGCCCTTTTCCAGCAATGTTGCATCACTTATGTTCCTTTAGAGGCTCATAGAAAAGTGTCGACTCATTTATAGTTTGGATTGCCTTGTCGACTAATTTTTGTTGTATAGTCTCTCATGACAGCCTTGTCGACCCATGATATATATGTTCATGCCATTATATGTCATTGTTGGTTGTTTAGGATTCATGTCTACCATTTATACTGATCTCATTGGCCCGTACAGACAATAAGAAAGATTAGATAAAATGTGCGTTGGTGCTCGGCAAGTATGGCCCGGGTGCCAGTCATGGCCCTCCGACTTGGGTCGTGACAAATGGGTTGTGGTGGCATAACACCCGGAACCTAATCAATATGGACCCGCTGCTGTGTAGTACGGGTCGTTGGATTTTGAGTTCCTCCCCCAGCCTAAGATGTAGCTGGAGTAACCGGGATCAATTATACCTAAGCTAAAGTACCGAACATGCTCAAGAAGTGTGCTAGGGTCTCATGAAGTCCAAGGGGTAACAACAAGTGTCTCGAGAGCTTGTCCCCCATCCGGTGCTACTGGTGGCTCCTCAGTCGCTGCTCGGGCAGGTGCTTTGGCTGCAGCATGTGTCCCTCCTCGGCCTTTACCCCAACCCCTGTTTCTCTTACGATAAGGAATCAAGGAAGTGGATTTTTTCCTAATGGTTCTGTAGCCTCTCAAAGATAAGTACAAAAGTCTCCGCATCGATCTACAATACTCTACTAAACTTGCTTATGACTCGTAACACTTATGAACCTAGAGCTCCGAGACTAGCTTGTCAGGACCCCAAAATCCCATCTTAGGTAGTCGTGATGGTACCTAGTCTCTAAGACTAGATAAGTCTAACACACATTGAGAATTTAATAGAAATAATGTCTAAGATATTAAATTAAACTGATAGATCCCATAACAACACCAAAACGAAATACAATCACAAAACTCCCAAAACCGATGGAACTGAGTCATAAGCTCTACAGAAGTACACTTAGAATCTCTAAATACGATACTATTTTGAACTAAAAATAAACAGCAGTACAACCAATAGCAGAAGGTGACTCCGAGGCCTGCGAGCGTCAAGCAGGTTTACCTTGAAGTCTCCGAAGCGTCTAAATCAACTCATTGGCGTCTGGCACGGGCAGAAGTACCTGGATCCGCACAAAAATATACAGAAGCATAGCATGAGTATGCCACAACGGCACCCAGTAAGTATCAAGCCTAACTTCGGTAGAGTAGTGACGAGGTTAGGTCATGACACCTACTAGACAAAAGAAACCTAAATAGAATATAATATATTCTAATAACGGAAGGCAAATAAATAAATGACAATAGAGCAGTACAATGATATAAGGCTAACAATGGAAAATAAGGCAATAAAAGGGCAACAAAGAGTAAACACATGATAGCAACAACAAGTGATCAAGTACCGTGAGAATACAAGTAAAACAATGAAGGAGAGATAATAACCATTCAAATCAACAAGCCTTCTTAACATAGAATATACAACAAGAATTACAACCGAGGTACCACGCCTCATATTATCATTTCACAAGTTACAATCACAATCTTCCTTATATCACCGCGTGAGCTTTGCATCTATTTTTAAAAATATTTTTCCGGAATAGCTACACGCGTTTTAGCCCCCTTATCTCACTGCGTGGCTTCAGGTAATTCCCTTACTAGCAACATGCGTATAAATCCCATCTTATCTCACTACATGTGTTTCAATACCCACCATTATACCACCACATGCATATCGATATCACAACACAATAAATCAACTCACACCACACATGCCCATATGCCTCAACATTTCCAAAATCTACAATACCAATGTCATCACAACACATAGCTCACAGCTCAGCCATAATATGTACAAGAATCTTAATAATAACAAAAGAATGAGAGCTTCTTAACAAGGGAAAGGTATCCCAATAATCAATAACTTCAACCACAATGTGTTAATATCTTTCACAACTACAACTTCAATGACCTAACACTGAAGGTATTTCCATGAAATAGAAACTTCTAATTCAAGTACATAACATAAGCTTACAATGAAAGAAGTAGCATGAAATAGCAACTATGACTAGATGCATGAAAATAATTCAACAACAGAGAGAATAACATGTAACAACAACTACAAATAAATGCATATAAGAGTAACCTTGACAATGACAACTAGCACATGTAATAACAACTTCAATTAAGGCATGTAAGAATAAACTTGACAATGAAAGATAGAACAAATAATAATAACTTCAATTAAATGCTTAAAAGTAACCTAAGAGTCTAAATTGGTCAAATACCACATATAAGCCCGTGAACATACTCGTCACCTCATGTACACGTCTTTCACGTAGTTCAAATAGTACAACAGCCCAAAGCCTACGGGGTTGTTCCCCCACACAAAGTTAGATAAGATACTTACCTCAACTAGGCCAAATCAACACTCAAAATAGCTTTTCCTTTAAAATTCGCCTCCGCACGGCTCTAATCTAACTAAAAAAGACTTAATATCATCAAACAATACAAGAGAATCAATTTTGATTAACAAAGCAAAGATCTTTACACAATTCCCCAAAAGTCAACAAAAGTCAACTACGGGCTGCCCGATCAAAACCCGGGTCCAAGGATAGATCCCGACTAACCATAACCCCAGAGTCCATATATGTATTTTTTTTTCACATCCGAGTCCAATTCGACTCTCAAATCCCAAATTTTTATTTTTCAAAACATAGACAAAAATTCCCAAAATTCCTCTTTGATTCTCATAAATTTTATGTTAAATCTCATATATATAATCATGTAATATCGTTGAAAATTGATCAAATTCACTTAACCAATGACTTTAGGTGAAAATCCCCTCTCTAAATCGCCTCTCGCCGAGTCTAGGGTTCTAAAATGTGAAAAGTGAGATCAAATCCTATCTTCCCAGCCCTTTTGTTCGGGTGCAGATATCGCAATTGCGACACTAGGTTCGCAATTGCGAATCGTTGCAATTGCAAAGAATGACTTGCAATTGTGTCACCTGACAGCCTAAGGGGATGTTGCAAATACGTCACTGGCTTTGCATTTGCGAAGCCCGCACCGATCGCAAATGCGACACAATTGTCACTAATGCCAGTCTACCCTGTCTAGCATACTCTTTGCAATTGTTATCATGGTATCACAAATGTGATACCTGAGGCTCTCTTCTATGATCACAATGGCGATGGTGGTGCTCGCAATTGCGACACCTGAGGGACCAGCAAACCAGCAACCTGTAATTGAGTCCGAACCATTCTGAAACACGTACGAAACTCACCCGAGCCCTCGACGCTCCAAACCAAACAACCACACAAGTCTAAAAATACCATACGAACTTGCTCGTGCAATCAAAACTCCAAAATAACATCTAGAACTACGAATCGGACATCAAAACACATGAATTTCAAAAGAAAACTCAAGAACCTCTAGAAATGCAACCAAGCGTTCGGATCCTATCAAACCAACTTTAAATGACACCAAAATTTTGCAGACAATTTCAAAATAGAAAAAATGGACCTATTTCAAGTCCCAAAACTAAATTCCGAACCCGATAGCCACAAAGTCAACCTACGGTCAAACTTAGGAAAACTTCTAAACCATAAATTGTCAACTTTCGGCAAAATAAGCGAAATCAACCTAGGGACCTCCGAAATAAATTCCGGATATACGCCCCAAAATCTTGATATGAACCTATCGGAACTATCAAAACAACGTTCCGGGGTCGTTTTCAAAAAATTCAAATTTCGATCAACATTTCCAACTAAGCTTTTAAACCAAGAACCAAAAGGTCCAAATCAACCCAAAACCTTCCCGGAATGAAATTAACCAACCCCTAAAGTCATAAAACCACAAATACACATGCGTGAAACATCAAAGGGAAAATGGGGCTCAAATACACAAAATGACCGGTGGGGTCGTTACACTTCCCCACTCCCTATTTGTGCTATTCATCTTTTATGACTGAAAAAGATGTTTATTTCGCTTTGGTTATTTAAGTTATTACTTTCTCCATTTTAATTTATGCGGCGTCATTTAATTGGTATGAAGTTTAAGAAAGAAAGAAATACTTTTAAAATTTATGATCTAAGATACGTTTAAATATTGTATGGCTATAAATCATCTCATTAAAAATATAATTAAAAATTTAAAGTTAAATTGTTATTCCTAACTATAGAAATATGATTTTTTTTTTTGTGACAGAATAAATTACACTTAAGAATTTGAGTTGGATGTTTAGGTTGTTTTATTGGAATAATTAGTAATACCTATCGGAGTCTAAATAATTACTCTGCTTTATCCATTAAGAATTCCTACCTACTAAATAATTAGAATGTCACGACCCAAAATTCACCAAGTCATAATGGAACCTAACCCAACCCGCTAAGTAAGCCAAACAACAGTCAACACAATTTAAGTGAGAATAATAAGAATCAATAAGTGAAATAACTGAATTTCTATACAATAACCCACATATTGGTAGTATAAGTCATGAGCCACTAAGACTTAAATTTACAAAGCTAGTATGAAAATAAATACAACATCTGTTTGAAATATACATAAACAGATCACAAATCTAAAGCTACCAAGGATAAGTGGTAGCTATATCCGGAAAGAAGATACATCTTCAATGCCATCTTCGACCATCCACAGCAACTCAGCTTCGAGATCACGCAAGGTGCAGAAGTGTAGTATGAGTCCAACCAACTCCATGTACTCAACAAGTATCATAACTAACCTAAGCAAGGTAATAAAAGCAAGAATTATAAATGATATACTCTAATCACTTGTACAGTTCATAACTTCAACAAGTAAAGAACAATAATATGATCAAGTTACGAATCACAGATAAAATCTGTAATGACCCGACCAGTCATTTTGAGCTTTAGCATTCCATTCGGTGGTTTGAGACTTTGGAGTAGCTTCATATTTTATATTATTACTTGAGTGTATGGTTGGTTTCGGTTTTCAAGCGGTTCATGATTGATTTGGATGAATGATTCTCGTTTTAGAAGCTTTAAGTTGGAAGAGTTGACTAAGGTTTGACTTTTGGCTAAACGGACTCAGAATCGGGTTTTGATTGTTCCTATAGGTTTATATGATTATTTTGAACTTCTATGTATGTTCGAATTTTGGTTTCGGAAGTTCCTAGAAGAATTCAACACTATTTGTCGAAAGTTGACAATTTGAAGAACTTCAGAGTTCATAACTTTGACCAAGAGGTGACTTTGATGTTATTGGATTCCAATTATTGTTTCGAGACTTTGGATAGGTCTATATAGTTGAATTAAACTTCTGTGGCAAGTTTGAAAGTAATCCAAAGTGTTTAGGTGTGATTCAGACGCTCTTTTGAAAAAATAAAAATTTATTAACTTAAGAGAAATTCTATTCGGTTTGAGCCTCGATTCTTTTTTGTGATATTCCCGTGGGTGTTTGGAGGCTTTGAATAAGTTTGTATGATGTATTTGTAACTGTTGGTATGATTGGATGGGGTCCTAAGGGTCTCGGGTGTCTTTTGGAATATTGGTTGAGAAACTAGTTAAGGATTTGAAGTTTGACCATGGTCAATATCGGATCAAGATGACCTCTTTTTGGTGTTTTGAGTGAGCGAGCAGGTTTGTAGCGTGTTTCATGATTGAAATGCATATATGGTTTGTGTTCAGAAGGTTTCGAATGAGTTTTGTGTGCTAAAACGAAGATTTTCTTATTGCTGGTTTTTTTCTTGTGTAAATAATTACGAAAATACAATTGAAATTTTCAGATTTCTTTTAAAACTTCAAAACATTGTATCTCCCTCATTTTAAGGTCAAGTTGGGTGATTCAAGGGGCTATCTTGGGTTTAATCTCGCAAGGATCATGTTGAAATTATCAAACATGAGTTTCGGGATCATCTAGGATCTGAATCGAGCTAGGACAGCTGCTGCATTTTGTTTTTCTTGTTTTGGAATTTAGTTACTTTTTCTCACAAGGTTTTGGAGCTCGGTTTTGGGCGATTTTGGAGGAGATTTTCATCTACAAACATTGGTTACGTAATCCTAATCAATTTCCAACTATATTTCATGAATATACCTTAGATTTTAACATTAAATTTATGAGCATCAAAGAGGAAAAATTGGAAAATTCGTCAAGTTTAAAAAAAAAATGAAGAATTGAGTTTTGATAATTGATTTGGACTCAGATTTGAAAACAAAACACATATATGGACTCGTGGGGTTATGGATAGTCGGAATCTACCCTTTGTCCCGGGTTTTGACCGGGCGACCCGGGGGTTGACTTTTGTTGACTTTTTGGGGAAAATATAAAAATTATAGCTTTATTTATTGTAATTGCTTTATCTTGCATTGTTTGATGTTATTAAATCATTTTTGGTTAGATTTGAGACGTGTAAAGGCAAATTTTAGGGGAAAAGCTATTTCCGAGGGTGGAGTTGGACTAGTTGAGGTAAATATCTTGCCTAACTTTGTGTGGAGGAAACTACTTCTTAGAATTTGGGTTGATTGTGCTATTTGTGTTATGTGAAAGCCGTGTACGCAAGGTGACGAGTGGGTACACGGGCTATATGTGGTATTTGACCGGTTTAGGTTATCTAAACTCTTTGCATACCTTTAATTGAATTGTCATAATATGTTATATCTGTCATTGTTAATCTACTCTTACATTGGAACGTCCCGACCAGTCGTTTTGACTATTTGCATTTTGTTCAGCTATTTGAAGTCTTGAGCAGCATCGTATGATGTATTATGACTTGTGTGAATTGTCGATTTTGGTTTTCAAATTATTCAGAATTTTATTTGGAAGAATGATTCTCAACTAAGAAGTTTTAAGTTGGAAGAATTGACCAAGTTTGACTTTTGAGTATTTGACCCCGGATCAGAGTTTTGATGGTTTCGTTAAATCCAGATGGTGATTTTGGACTCGAGCGTATGCCCGAATTTGCATTTGGATATTTTTAGAAGGTTTCGACACTAATTGGCGAAAGTTGGAAATTTCTAGGTTTGGGAATTTGTAGGTTTGGAAATTTCAGTCGTTCGGAAGTCGGTACGCGCGGGATGGCATTTTTGGAGAATCATTTGGCTTGCTCGGTATTGGATTTGGCTTGTTCGAGGTAAGTAGCACTTCTAAACTTGGTGCTGAGGGTATGAACCTCTAAGTATACGTGTTATGTGTTCGGTGTTGAGGTGATGCGCATGGTAGGTGACGGGCGTGTGGGCATGCGTCGTGTGAAGTATGACTCGGTTGATTCTGAGATATTGTGTATCTACCTAATCTTATTTTTATCCATGAAATTTCTATGTGCTAGAGTAATTGAGCGGTGATCCATGTTAGAAATCATGTTTAGGCTATATGCTTATTCTGTTGGGACCCATTGAGGTCATTTCTATTTTTGAGTTATTTGCCTAAATTGCATTTACATACTCAGTCATATTCATTCATTTACATATCATATCTCAGTCTCTAATATCATTTGTTGTCACATCATGTTGTTATCATTATTTGGGCTGTTTGGCATGGATTTGTCAGCTGAGACATAGGAGAGATTGATGACTGAGTTGGGGCCTGAGGGCCAGATTATGAGTGATGTTGATGGGGTCGGGCTGCACGCTGCAGCAAGTGTCATTGATTCATGATGGGATGGGGCTGCACGCCGTTGCAGGTATTATTGATTCATGGATGCACGTCGTAACAGGCACTATTATTACGATGGGACCAGGTTGCACGCCGCATCAGGTTATATTAGCGCTTGGGCAGGATCCGCCCCTCCGGAGTCTCGAACCCATAATGACCGCAATTACTATTGATTTATGATGGGATCAGGCTGCACGCCGTAGCGGGTACCATATAGTGCTGAGTGATTGAGAGTGACTGAGTGTGTTGAGTGATTAAGCATTATGAATGGGAGTGTAAGACTATGATATTGAGTACTTTGAGAGTGTGACTGCACGAGTTCATCGCTGTGACGCATTGCATCTGACATACAAGCATAGAGATGCATTTCCTCATGTTACACGATTTTGTGACATTTATGACTTTACATGCACATTGACATGTAGGCATAGAGATGTATTTTCTTCATGCTATCTGAGATTGAATCTTATTTGTTGGTGAAAGTATTTGGGAAAAATCAAAGGTTTATGACTTACTCATATTTTGGTGATTTCGCTGAAGGATTTGGTTTTTACTGTTATACTTGAAAAACATGACTATTTTCCGTAACTGTGAACTAGCTGAGCATCATATCTCTGAGTTATTCCTTGTACCACTTTTATTATATTGTTATGAGCTGTTGTTGGCTATTGGTGTTGGACTTTTACCTTTGTCCCAGCTCGTCACTGCTTTCAACCTAAGGTTAGGTTTGTTACTTATTGAGTACATGGGGTTGGTTGTACTCATACTACGCCTCTGCACCTTGCGTGCAGATTTCGGATGCTGATGTTGTTGTGTATGATGGGAGCTGGCATTAAAGATGTACCAGCGTTCGGGTCATACCTGCCTCTTGTTCTTGGTAGCTTTAGAATTATTAATCTGTTCATGTGTATTTCAAACAGATGATGTATTTATTTCATTCCAGCTTGGTAAACTCTAAATCTTAGAAGCTCATGATTTGTATTACCGGTCCTTGGGAATTCATTGTATCGAAGTTCAGTTATATTATCATTATATTTCTCAGTAAATCTCATTGAATCAGATTGTTGTTAATTGGCTTACCTAGCGGGTTGGGGTAGGTGCCATCACGACTAGTTGGATTTTGGATTGTGATATATGTGCTCTATTTGACGTTGTTAGCACTCGTTCTACCTCTTACTTGTTATTTTGCTCTTATATGCTTTAGTTGAAGTTATTGCCTTCCTTATTATATTGTTACCTCTTAATTGTTGAATCACTTTTAATTGAAGTTGTTATTTCATGGAATATCATCTTGTTGAGTTATTGGTGTTGAAGTTGTAATAGCCGTTATTACATTGAGGAGAAGTTGTTAATCGTTGAGATACCTTTCCTTGTTGAGCATTCTCATTCATTTTGTTATTGTCGAAATTCTTGTACACATTGTGGTCGAGCAATGGGCTATTGTTGTGAAAACATTGGTGTTGTTGACTTTGTGGCAAGTTGTGGCATATGGGCACTTGTGGTGCGAGTTAAGATTGTGTTGTGATATTGATATGCATGCGGAGGGTATAAGGCTAGGGCTTGATAAGCATGCAGTGAGATAAGGTGGGCTTGATACGCGTGTTGCTAGTAGGAGAATTACTTGAAGCCATGCGGTGAGATAAGGTGGCATAAAACACCTGTCGCTATTTCGGGAAAAATAATTTTTAAACTAAATGTAAGGCGCACGCGGTGATATAAGGAAATATTGTGATTATGACTTGTGAACTTTGATTTTGAGGCGGTAACTCGGTTGTGATTCATTTTGTACATTCTATGTTGGGACAACTTGTTGATTTGAACGGTTATTGTTCTGCCTTCAATCATTCATCCGCATTTTGATTGTGTTTGGTTATTCATTGCTATCTAGGTGTTGGAATGATTGTGGCTTCTTGTATGAGTCATGTATTCTACGTGATTTGTTGTATTGCTTTAACATGCTAATCTATGCCTCCTTTTTAACTTGGTAAATTGATTGTCAATGTGAATTAAATTGCGTGGAGTCATTATATCATATTCTATTGAGTTGTTGGTAACATAACGATTAAAATAATAGAATTATTGACACGCTTTATTTATGTGTCTCTTAAGATAGAACTCGCTATCTCACTCGGTGCCTTATTATTTTAAATGGTTATCGTCCTTTTCCTATAATTTGGTTCTCAAATTATACTCAACACCCTGTTGATTGGTCACCTTACTTTAAATTTTTATCACGTTTCTCTTTTAACAAATTCTATATTTAATTCGTTAATTTGACTGATGTTTCTTTGTTTAAATATTACATTTTACTCAATTTTATTGATTTTTAAACTAAACCCATATGACACTCTATTTTGTATAAATTATGTTTTATTTTATTTTAATTGATTTCTAAAATAAACTCATTATTTCATTTGACGCCTTTATTCATGTCACGACCCCAATTTCCATCCGTAGGATGTCATAATGGCACCTAGTCGCTAAAACTAGGTAAGCCTAACATACATGCTGAATATAACTGAAATAACGATAAAATTCTCAAATACTCAACAACTATTATAAAGAAAACTTCGCAACTCAACATAAACAAACTTCCCAAAATCTGGTGATAACAAGTCACAAGCTCTACGAGTAAGTACTGATTATCCCTATACAACAGTGTCTATAGAAGGGGAAGAAAAATGAAGTAGACTAGACAGAGGGTGACTCTGAGGCCTGCGGACGCCGGCAGGTATACCTTGAAGTCTCCGAAGCTGAGCCCGTCTCACTGGTGCCTGGACTGGTAGGAGGTACTTGGATCTACATAAAAAGATGTGCAGAAGCGTAGCATGAGTACATTACAACATTATGCAGTAAGTGCCAAGCCTAACCTTGGTAGATTAGTGATGAAATCAGGTCAAGGCCCTTCTGGAATAAATAAGAAACTGAACAGGTGTATAATAGCGTAATAATGATAACAATGGAAATGAAAAAATAAAGAAGTATACCAAGATTAGCTACATTGAACCAGGGCAATAAAGCATCACGAAAGAAAACAAGGAATGATACGCCAGGAAACGAGCAACCAAAACACAAGTGAAGTATAGAAAAGTATCAACAAGAATCACTGCTGAGGTACCGCCTCGTAGTCTCAAATCAAAAAACAATTTACAATCTTTCCTTATATCACCACGGGAGTCTTGCATTTTGTTTTAAAAATTATTTTTCTCGAAATAGTTTCCCACGTTTTAGCCCTTCTTATCACCGCGTGGCTTCGATTAGTTCCCCTACTAGAAACACGTGTATCAAGCCCACCTTATTTCACCGCATGTGTTTCAACCCCAAATCCTTATACCACCGCATGCGTATCAATATCACAATGTATCACAAATAGCACCTCAAGTGCCTATTATTACAATTTCCAAGGAAGTCAACGATAATGGTGTTTCCACAATAAATAGCCGATGGCTCAACCACAATATGCAAGAGTCTCAACAATGACAACCGGAAGTGAATAACTCAACAAGAATAGTATTTCACAACTTAACAACTTTTCCTCAATGTGAATCACGGCCTTTATAGCTCAATACCAATTTCAACAACAAGATATTCCAAGAATAACAATTTCAAGTAAGGAACTCAAAGGTTAAATAATGAACAAGGAATAGAGGAAACAATAATTTCAACTAGGCATGTAAAAGCAAATAACAAGTAAGAGGTAAGACAAGTAAGGCATGTGAAGATAGACTAAGATGATGAATATAACACATTATGGTAAGTCAATTAAAGGCGTGAAAAGAATTTACATAGCTAGAACTGGTCAATTACCACATTTAGCCCATTTACCCACTCGTCACCTAGCGTACATGGGTTCCACACATCACAATTAACACAAAACAACACCAATCCTAAGGGTAATTCCCCCACACAAAGTTAGGCAAGACACTTACCTTAAAACACGCTACTCAATCCACTAGTAAGCCTTTCCCTCGATTATCCAACTCCGAACGACTTGAATCTATCCAAAACAACTTCATACCGTAAATATACTCTATAGGAAACTATTCCGAACAATAAAGTTACGATCTTTAAAGAGAAATAAAAAGTCAACTCAAAAAGCCAACCCGGACCAGCATCTTAGAACCCGACTAAAATTACAAAATCTGAACACCCATTCGATAATGAGTCCAACCATACAAGAATTACTCAAATGCGACCAAATTACCTTTCAAATCCCCAAAATTTACTCTAAGAAGTTTTCACAATTTTTCCCCAAATTTCCAACTCACTTCACTAATTAAATGAAGAAAATAACAACAGATTCATGTAATATAGTCAAATTCGGGTTAGAATCACTTACCCCAATGATTTCCTTAAAAACCCCCAAAACATCGCCACAGACCGAGCTCTCTAGGTCCAAAACATATGAAAATGAAATCAAACCCTTGAAGACCACTTTTCTGCTCAGCGATCCTCGCTTCTGCGGGCGAGGGGTCGCACCTGCGTAAAATCCATCGCAGGTGCGGTTCCAACTTAAGCTCTAAAGACTT
Organism: Nicotiana obtusifolia; assembly: GCA_002018475.1. NCBI lineage: Eukaryota > Viridiplantae > Streptophyta > Magnoliopsida > Solanales > Solanaceae > Nicotiana > Nicotiana obtusifolia. The sequence continues at coordinate 22,627 of MCJB01048980.1, forward strand.
GCACCTGTGCTTCTTCGGAAGACCTGCCGCATCCGCCACTGACCGCACCTGCGGTCCCGCTTTTGCGGTGCCGCACCTGCAATCCAAAGTGCGCAGGTGAGATTGCACCAGACATATCCAAGTTTCAGCAATCACACAAGTAAAAATTTATTTCGGATTCAATCCGAATCTCGCCCGGGCCCCCAGGGACGCAGTCCAAATATACCAACAAGTTCCAAAACACATAACAGAACTACTCGAGGCCAAAAATCACATCAAACAATATCGATTCTACGAATCACAACCCAATTCAAGCCTATTGAAACTATGAACATTCGAATTCAAAAACTAATGCCAATTCATACCAAAATAACTCCGATTGACTTCAAATTTTGCACACAAGTCATAAATGAAATGACAGACCTATTCCAATTTCCGAAATCAAAATCAAATCCTGGTATCTATAAAGTCAACTCCCGGTCAAACTTTTCTACCTTCCAAACCTTCAACTTTCTAACTTTCGCCAATTCAAGCCGAAACGACTCACGAATCTCCAAATCAACATCCGGCCATGCTCCTAATTCTGGGGGATTTGTTATGCATATACGATGTTGTTTATGTTAATTGGCCTTAGACTTGTACTGTTTCTGTTAATTCAGTTTTTATATTTCGTTTTTGTTATGCTTGGCTTATCTAGCAAGTGAATTAGGCGCCATCACGGTCGGTTGGTGTTTTGCGTCGTGACATTGAATTTACTAGTCATAGAAGTAAATAATGCATAACGTAAGGGTCACCAAGTCCAACAAGGCACAAAGAAGCATATAATTTCCCCTTATGAGCATTAAAATCCTAGCACATTCATACACACTCGTCACCTTCTATATGCATCATCCCCACATGTATCAAACAATATCATTTAGTAGGAAAAATTCCCTCAACAAAGCTTGGCAAGACACTTACCTCATTTCGATCACAAATCAACAATCAACCATGACTTTTCCTTTAGAACAAGCCTCCAAACCAGTAGAATCTAACAAAATATCGTTCAAACAATTCAAAACAAGCTTTAGAAACTACCCACGAATGAAAAGGTTCAATCTTTAACTAAATTGAAAAAGTCAATAAAAAGTTAACTAGGGCCCGTGTTGTCAAAATCTGAGATTCGCACCAAATCCCAATTACCCATTCACCCTCGAGCCCAGATATATGATTTGTTTCGAAATCTGACTTCAATTCGAGGTCTAAATCTTTATTTTATAAAATTCCTATATTCTACCCAAAACCACTAATTTCTACCTTGAAATTCACAGATTTGATGATGAAATTCATGAAAAAGTAATTAAAATTGATTGAAAACAAGCTGAAGTTACTAACCAATGAGATTGGGAAGAAATTGCTCTTCAAAAATAGCCTCTATGGAGTCTATGGTTGAAAAGATGGTGTAAAATGAGCTAAGTCCCGAAATCCCGACATTTAACCCAGATGAAGATGTCGTAATTGCGAACTCTTGTTCGCAATTATGACGTTCGCAAGAGCGAACAAATGATCGAAATTGCAAACTTGTCTCTGAGCCATCAATTATGGCAAAAGCGATAATGTCATCGCAAATTCTTACCCTGGGAAGCCGCAAATGCGATCAATGCTTTGCAAATGCGAAGCTGCCCCCAAAGTCCATTGTGTCGTAAATGCGACTGACACTTCGGAAATGCGATACAAACTTTGCAAATGCGAAGTTCCTAGCCCAGCCCCCACATAGCAAATGCGAAGCTCACATTTGCAACAGGTCTTCGCAATTGAGAGACCTGCAGGTCAGTTGCACCTGCAATCCTGTGAAGCCAAAAATCAGTCCGCTAACCGTCCAAAACTCACCCGAACCCCTTGGGCTCCATACAAAATGTGCTGGCTAATTCAAATCATCAAAATTGAAGAATGGATCATTGAAACTCAAGATTTTTGAGTTTAAAACCCATTTTCCAACTTTTCACTTAATGCACCAAAACAACCTCGAGTCACTTGGGACCCCAACCAAATATACTTACAAGTCTAAAATCATCATACAAACCTATCTGAATCGCCAAAATAACGATCCGAGGCCATTTACCAAAAACGTTGACCGTGGTCAACTTTAGTCATTTTTAAAGTCAAAATTATATTTTCCATAAAATTTCACATTTAAATTTTTTGAAAATCGACACTTACCACGCATGTAAGTCATAAGTCATACTATGAAAAGTCTCGGAACACAGAAAGAAAAGCTAATACTCAAAACGACCGGTAAAGTCGTTACATTCGCCCCCACTTAAACATATGTTAGTCCTTGAACGTACCAAGAGTCGCTCCAAAGCCGTCAATTAGCTGAATGAATTCATCATACCCATAGACATGAGTGATCCCGTGCCACCTCTATCCATATAAGTCTATGAACACATCCCCAGGTTAAGATTCTTCCTTCGATCATAGCCCCACGGGGCGTGGAACCAAATTCCAACATCCGAAATCCCCTATAAGATCTGATCGTTGTATATGTTCATTATATGAATCTCAACAATCTACATCAAGCCATCAAAGCACTACCAAGATCAAACCACACAATGTACCACATAACTCATGTACCCACAATAATAACTTCTAGCCACGATAGTTATTCATTACCCAACCCGGTACTGGTAACGTACTCATATTAAATAAAACCTCATTTCGAACCATCGTAACATTGACAATGATGAAAGAACCATGGAGAACACATAACCACCCATGAACTCAATAAGTCATGGAGTTCTTTCGTTTAACAAGAACTACTGCCAAATTCTGAACCGACTAGTGACATTTTTCTTCCATCCATGCCTTATCCCAACCTGATTACGTAATTTCAAGTCCAATAACCTTGTCTCACTAGTACAAGCTGTTCAACTGGCAAGTCTCACTAACAGCCACATGGAACCTCACACAACATTATTCCTACACCAACAAGCATACTCAGATATATCCAAAAATAAAAAGAAAACGAGATACGAGGACTATCCAACAAGTGCAACTAATATAACAACAAAGAATAATTTCATTAACTCATCCCACAAAGAGAAAACAAAACGCACGAAATAAACAAAAGGAAGGGTATCTCACATAACTTCGTTGTGGTGCGCAGCCCGATCCCAAACATATCAATCCATAGGGCGGTACCCATTGAGCCATAATGCTCGTGATCACTAAGCACATGCGCGTCAACATCAAGCACAATAGAGTGCACATTATAACTATGGGGAGAGTAATAAGCATAATCCAATACGGAAAAAGGAAAGCACAGCTCGGGTGGAATAAGCAAATCAACATCACAAGAGCCATCTCGCTCACATATCACTACAAGGCCTAAACACAATTACGATTACAACATACGTGCGAATCACCAAGTAGCCTCAAACATTTCATAGCATAAGAGAAAAACACGTAACATAGACTAGGGCACAAATAGCATCCATTCCGCCCGATGATATACCAACGGTAACAGTTGTTTAAGAGTAGGCAAACACGATCCGATATAAAATACACATTGTCAGTAGGCCTACAAATAGCCCCCAAACCAATTTCGATCATCCCCAACAGGTGAATAACCTTCCAAAAGTCCAGAGAAACCTATTTATAACATATACCGTTAGCTATCCAATTCTTAACATATCTTCACGGTTCGCAACCAAGGAATAGTCTGCCTACGAGAACATCTAGTCTCTAAACCTCACGAATACCATAATCTCTATACCTGATCCCAACTCCACCACTCAAATTACTGATACATCACTCATACACTATCATCTTACGGAAAATGCTCACATAGATCTTCTGCGCCACGTAGCAAACCTGAACCTCTGTAGCCTAAAACCAAGTGATCACCGTAACTCTGGTCAAGCATACGCAATTCGAAACACAATGCGCCTCCTAAAATGCACACTCTTCTCATGCGATATCAAATAGTTCCAGCATTCTCTTAAATAACTGAAATCGTCCATGCCTTCTAGAATTCATGACCTTCCCTTCGGAACCGAATCACAACCTTGTAATCGCAACCTTCAATCCCACATGGTGCCCGCCAGTGTCATGCTAACTTGCAAAAATACAAAAATCTCATAATCAACTCAAAATCACAAGCAGGATGAATACCTCATCAACCGAGAACCTTCCATTTAACTCAATACGGGAGGACATCACCACACGCAACACACCTTCTATACTTGTAGAAGACATCAACCCCGAGCCGTGGCCATAACCATCGTGAATTCTTCAAAACCCATTACCACATAATCAAGTCATCATAAGTAACTCAACCCAAAATGCTCACTCTGAAGGGACCTTTTTGCGAATTCGAAGTCGTTTCATGCATTTCTATAATACTGCTATGCAGACTCAATATTGATATAGAAGTAATGCAAGTCTAGACACCATCCACTATTGATCTCACGTCCTATCCATACACAAATCTGGAAATCCTTAAATACCGCATATGAACCTTGGACTTATCAAAACCTTCTCAATAACCATCCAATCTGCTCCAATCTTTGATGCACTGTCAATACACATCGAACAACCTATGCTCATTAGCACATGAATATCCAAAAGAAGGAACTAATGATTCCCTTTCCCTGTGCACTACATCTACAATGAGCATCAAACCTGATTCATCCCGAGACCTTTATATACCCATAGAGTGTAGTATATTATACATCCAACAGATCCGTTGCTTGAATCATCCTTGAAGTCATCATTTTCCAAGTTATAACTAATCTGCAAGCGTCCCTTAGTCCAGAAGCTAATATAACACATGACCATGCGGTCCAATTGTCAATAGCAGACTCCCCAACTTGGCTTGAAGCCAGAGAACACATCATTTGTTGCCCATCGTACTCTTCCTTTATAACTGCCCCCCACCTCGCATTTCTAATCAATTGACTTCTTCATAAACTCATGTAACACTAGCCATAAAATACCCCAAAGGCTCCGCAAAGTGCATACTTATCTTTGTGACGTCGTGCGAGCTTCCTCAAGCCCTCCGAAATGGTAGTATATGCATTTCGCTAAATAGAAGCCTCATACGGGTCACACACCTCAAATATTTCACAGGAGATAACCCACTTGTTAACTTCAATTCAATATCTCCCCATGACTCTACCATGGCCACAACAACTAGGCAAACTTGCCAATAAGATATAAGGATCAATTTCATTCGTCAAATGAACAATTGAAAGATCCACTAACACATTCATATCTCAAATCGTACCACACATCAAGACGATGATCAAGTATCCACAACCCTTTGCATCCATCTGCATCATTATAAACCGTCAGTGCACATCTAATACGGAGCATTAAACATCACATATGATTGAATCAAAAGAAGTTTGAACGTATAAGCTTCAAGCTGAAAGAAAGTTGCACGACAAGGAAAGAACTATGGAAGTTTCCTAGATGCCCTATGGCCTCTTGAAGATAGGTATGGAGGTCATCATACCGATCCCTAAGACTCTACTAGGTACGTGATCCTGACTTGTAGAATCTATGAACCTAGTGCTTTGATACCAACTTGTCACGACCCAAAATCCACCTAGTTGTGATGGCACCCAACACCAGTGTTATGTAAGCCTAACATAGAATAAGTAACTCAAGTGAAAGATCATGAAAAACAAGAATGAAAATAACTAAATTCTACACAACTTTCCAACGACTGGTAGTACAAGTCTTGAGCCCCTAAGATTTTTATTTACAAAACCGATATGAAGAAAAAAAACAATATATGTTTGAAACTTACATAAATAGAATTTAAGTCCTAAACTACCATGAACAAGAAGTAGCTTGAATCTGGAATGCTAGAACATCTTCAATGCAGGGCTCCATCTTCCACAATTAAGCGGCTCCGAGATCTGCACAGAAGGAGAAGAAGTGTAGTATGAGTACAACCGACCCCATATACTTAGTAAGTATCTTGACTAACCTCGGTGAAGTAGTGACGAGGTTTTAAGTTAAAAGATACTCACTATTTATTTTTACTTGTGTGGATGATAAGAAGAAAGAGAAAAACGAGATAGAGAAATGCATAACCACATAATAAATGAAACAAGAATAGAAATGACAAAGGGACCCAAAATATCATCACTTCTCAGTCTCACAACACTATACGGTAACAGAAACCAATAGCCAAGAATAACCATGCTATATTTTCTCCGTTTCACAACACAATTCAGCAATGGGAGAACAACGGGCAAGAATAACCACAATCTGAACCTATTTAAATATAGGTACTGTTGCGGCGTGCAACCCGATCCCATGTTGATATAGATATTGTAGGAGCGTGCATCCCGATCCCATATCAACATAAACAATGTTGCGGTGTGCACGATCATGTAATCACATTTATAGTAGCATGCAACCCGATTCCATATATAATATCAATACCATTTTGGCGTGCAACCCGATCCCAACTATATATAATAAGTTCATACGAAGCTATCTTCAAAAACCAAGCATGGAAAGTTCACAACGTAACCCCAAGGAAACTATCACGTGGAATTCAACTAGGAAAACAAACTCAAACAAAGTAGATGAGCAATACAACATCCTAGAGCTAGTCTCCCACATATAAAGTCAAAGTTTTCACAAGGCATAAACACAAAACCAACATAAAAGTCACCCAATCCGGCTAAGCAAAGAAGTGTAGAACATGAAGCGAGGAAGGATGTATGTCAAATAAAAACAAGTATCAAGTAGAGGCATGTAAGAAGTGAAATCATGTAACATGTGGAGGCATGTAGCAAGTAAAGGCATATAGCATGTGAAGGTAGGTAGTAAGTGAATGCATATAATAGGTCAAGATATCTAACAGGTAAATCACGTAACAAATAAAGGCATGTTACACGTACGGGCTAATAACAAGTAAATGTATGGACTCGAAGAGAACATATAGCAGAAGTAAGTCAAGTAACAACATAGGAGAAACAGTAACAGACAACGTAGAAACATAGATATAAGTATCAGGCCAAATATGAAACACCGAGATCACTACATAAGGAACACAAACGTGAAAGTAACATACAAATATCAAACGTTAATAAAAACCAAATAGAGGGCATATAAGTGTTTAACGAACAAGTAATTATAACAAAAATCCAACTCCCATTATTCTCACATGGTAACAACCAACCAGTCAAACTTATTTCACACCGCACGACAATACACATCGTGCCAACATCATATCCACTACACTGAAATACCCATCGTGCCACAGAAAGCTTCAAGGCCCCCAATCATCATCTCTTATTACAAATAAAGAAGCTCAAGTAGCATGACAATAACAGGTATAGATGAGTGTTCATGATGCTACAGTCTAATAAAGTATGTAAACGGTCTAAAAAATAGCATATTAAATCCTTCAAGATGTCATACGTTCTAACATGATTTTTAACACAGATAATTGAATTTACTAGGCATACAATTAATTGATGAATAAGATAAGGGATCACCAAGTTCAACAAGGCACAAAGAAGAATATAATTTCTCCTCCTGAGCATGGAAACCTTGGCACATGAATATACGCTCGTCACCTCGTATATGCATCACCCACTCATATTGCAAACAATATAATTTATTAGCAAAAATTCCCTCAATAAAGCTAGACAAGACACTTACCTCATTGCAGAACACTAAATAAACAATCAATCGGGGCTTTTCCTTTTGAACAAGCCTCCAAAGCAGTCGAACCTTACCAAATATCGTTCAAACAATTCAAAACAAACTTTAGAAACTACCGACAGATGAAAAAGGTTCAATCTTTGAAAGAGTCAACAAAAAATCAACCTGGTCCCACGTGGTTGAAATTTGAGTTTCAGACCAAATCCTGATTACCCATTCACTCCTAGCCCGGATATGTGATTGTTTTCGAAATCCGACCTCAATTCGAGATCTAAATCTCAATTTTATAAAATTCTAAAATTCTACCCAAAACCCCTTATTTATACCTTTAAATTCATAGATTTGATGATGAAATTCATGAAAAAGTAATTGAAATTTAGTGAAGACAAGTTGAAGTTACTAACCAATGAGTTTGGGAAGAAATTGCTCTTCAAAAATCTCCTTTGTGGACTCTAGTGTTGAAAAAATGGTGTAAAATAAGATAAGACCCGAAATCCCAATATTTAACTCAGCTGCAGATGTCACAATTGCAAACTCTTGTTCGCAATTGCGACGTTCGCAAAAGCAAAAAAATGGTCGATTAAGGACCTGTCTTTGAGCCTTTAGCTATCACAAAGGTGATAATATCATCGCAAATGCGAACCCTGGGTAGCCCGAAATCTGATCAATGCTTTGCAAATGCAAAGCTGCCCCCAAAGTCCACTGTGTCGCAAATGCGACTGACTCTTCCAAAATGCGGAGATCCCGTGTCCGCAAATGTGATACAATCTTCACAAATGCGAAGTGCCCAGCCCAGCTCCCACATTGCAAATGCGGGCCTATCATTACAAATGCAAGCTTCGCATTTGCGAACAGGTCTTCTCAAATGCATAACATGTAGGTCAGTTGCACTAGCAATCCTATTAAGCCAAAAACCAGTCAGCTGAGCATCCAAAACTCACCCGAGCACCTGGTGCTCCAATCCAAACATTTACACAAGTATAATAATATCATACAAATGCGCTTACTAACTCAAATTATCAAAATAACATCAAAATTCAAGAATCGATCTTTAAAACTCAAGATTTTCGAGTTTAAAACTCATTTTTCCAACTTTTCACATAATGCACCGAAACAGCTTCGGGTCACCTGGGACCCCAACCAAATAAACGTACAAGTCTAAAATCATCATATGAACGTAACAGAATCGTCAAAACATCAATCCGAGGTCGTTTACCAAAAATGTTGACCGTGGTCAACTCTAGTCATTTTTAAAGTCAAAAATCATATTTTCTTTAAAAGTTTACATTTAATTTTTTCAAAAATCAACATGGACCATGCACGCAAGTCATAAATCACCAAATAGAGTTATGAAAAGTCAAGGGAATAGAGAAAGGAAAGCTAGTACTCCAAATAACCGATCAGATCGTTACAGGGTCCGAAGTATTGTGCACGTATATGGTGGCGCTGCGAATAAAATCATTCTTCAAACCAAGTATGGGATGAATCCATTGCATTAATTATGTCCGCTCCAAGTTTTTCTTTATTTACTGATTCCATCAGTGTAATGACCCGACCGGTCATTTGTGTATTCGAGCTCTATTTTCACTTTCGAAGCTTTAGGTGTGTGTATTTGTGGTTAGGTGACTTGTGAGGATGATTGATTTGGTTTCGGGAAGGTTTGGGATTGATTCAGAACATTTGGTTTTTAGTTTGGAAGCTTAAGCTGGAAATGTTGACCGAAGTTTGACTTTTATGAAAATGACCCCAGAAAGGTGTTTTGATGGTTCCAATAGGTTTGTATGGTGATTTTCGACTTAGAAGTATGCTCGAAATTGTATTCGGAGGTTTCTAGGTGTATATGGTTAAGGTTGGCAATTTGAAGGTTTGGAAATGTCCTAAGTTTGACCATGGGTTGACTTTATGGCTATCAGGTCCATATGTTGGTTTGGGACTTAGAATAGGTTCGTTTTTCATTTGTGACTTGTGCGCAAAGTTTGACGTCATTCCGAGTTGGTTTGATAGGAATCGGATGCTTGCTTGTGTTTTTAGAAGTTCCTGAGTTTCATGGCGATGTCTATGCGTTTTGGTATTCACTTCGTGGTTTGATATGTTATTTTGACAATCCGAGTGAACGAGCGATTTTGCATGATGTTTATATTCTTGTGTGGATGTTTGGTGTGCAGCCTCAAGGGCTTGGGTGAGTTTCAGACGCGTTTCAGGCTGTTTCAATTTTGCTGGTTCTTTGTTGGTCATTCAGGTGTAGTAGATGCGAGATCCTGTTCACATTAGCGAGGAGGTGATCGCATTTGCTAGGCGGTCCGGGGGCTGGAGAATTCACATTTGCAAACTCTTTGATCGCATTTGTGATGGGGAGCTTGTCTGAGGTAGACCGCAAAGGCGATACAAGTGTCGTATTTGCGATGCCTGCCGGGTTTGCATTTGAAGATGTTATGTCGCATTTGCTACTTTTGGGGGTTTTGGAAGGGTTCGCTTTTGTGAAACCAAGGTCACAATTGCGAGTTCTGCAGCTGGGCTAATAATTTGGAATTTCGGGACTTAGTCTCATTTATCTCATTTTGAGCCCTAAACTCGGTGGGAGGCAATTTTAGGTGGAGATTTTCATACCAAACTATTGGGTAAATGGTTTTGACTCAATTTTGATTATATAACATGATTATTTATGAAGTTATTTTTTGTTAGATTTGAGCCGAATGGAGGTGAATTTTAAAGAAAAATTATTTTTAGAGTATTGATTGAGGGCTTTTGAGGTAAGTATCTTACTTAACCTTATGTGGGGGAATTATCCCTTAGGATTTGGCGTAATTGCTTAATTGCGTTATGTGTGAAACGATGTATACACGAGGTGCTAAGTGTGTACACGGTTGGATGTGTGATTTATGACTGGATTTGACGCGTGGTTGCTCTTCTTGCCTTGTTTTAATTGTGAGATATCTATACTACGTGTTTCCTCTTAGGATGATTACTTGAGTTCATGTTCCACGCTACAAGTCATGTTTTAGGATTTGAATTTCCTAAATTGGCCAAGTTGGGAGTTTTTGAGATTGTTGCTAAATTGAGTTAGCTGGATTCATGCTTATGTATTGAACACCCATCCGCATTTCCCTTATTGGTTTGTCCTTGTGCACTGCATTGGTAGATTGTGAGTTTATGTCTTGATGACAATTATCGGCATGTTGTGTTATTATGATGATGGCCTATGTGGATGGTTGGGCAGATTGTTCAGTCGTACTATTATTATTATTATTATTATTATTATTATTATTATTATTATTATTATTATTATTATTATTATTATTATTATTATTATTATTATTATTATTGATATTGCACATGAGGCGAGACAAGGCAGGCTACATGTATATCGGGTTTGCGCATGTGGCGAGATAGGGTAGGATGATTATTAAAACGCGTGTGGAAAGACTAGGTGGGCATTTACTTTATTGTTGCACATGCGGTGAGATAAGAGTAGCTGTGTGGGGATGATGTGTGATGGTCTGGGGGCGTTTTATTGATGAAACATGAGTATTCTTGTTTGTGTTTATGACTTCCTTGTGTGTGCATTTTACGTGATTTGTTGCTTTGTTCCCAATGTGCTACTTCTTGTCTCTATTATTTCTTGATAATTTGGCTACCAAGATGGATTTACTTACGTGGAGTTGTTATCTCATATTCTGTTGAGTTGTTGGTAACATAACAGATTGAAATAAAAAGAAAGTGTTATCATGCATTACTTTATATTATGCTTGATAAATTCCTTTGAACATGTTATTGGTAACTGACATGGTTGTGGTACATATTATGGCACAAAGTCTTTGTCCTGCGTTTTGGTATATATTGTGGCACGAGGTCTTTGCCGTGCGATTGTGGTACATACTGTGGCACGAGGTCTTTGCCGTGTAGTTGTGGTATATATTGTGGCACGAGGTCTTTGTCGTGCGAGGTGTGACTTATGGCACGATGACTTTGCTATGTGAGGGTGATTGATAATGTGGGCACGAGGTGCCATGTGTGTATGATTCTATTTGATGATTTATTGTCGAAACTAGACTTTATTTGCTCTGAATGGTTATCGCTTATTCATATGGGATTATAGTTATTGCCTTCTGCTATACTTCATGTTGCTAATTTTTGATACTTTGTACAGGTTATCTGACTAGTGGGTGCCTTAACTTGAACCTCGTCATTACTCCATCGAGGTTAGTCTTGATACTTACTGGGTACCGGCAGTGGCATACCCATACTATACTTTTGCATAATTTTGTGTAGATCCAGGTGTTGGAGATAGGAGATCCAGGCAGTGAGAGTTTTCTTTGATCGTGGGGATTTAGAGTAGAGCTACTTTGATCGTTGTAGTCCCTTGGAGTGTATATCCTTACATTTGTGTTGTCCATTTTCTATTCGAACAATATTGTATTTGCGTTATTTCTATGTATTCAGTTAGAGTTCGTGACTCTGTACTACCTAGTCTTGGGGATTTGTTGTGATTATCGTGTTAGCTTGTATAATCTTTGTTTTCGCATATATATTATACCCTGTTTCATAATATCATGTTTTATTGGTTTAACTATTTTAATTGATTGGCTTACCTAGTTTTATAGACTATGTCCCATCACGATGCTTAAGGTGGAATTTTGGCTCATGACAAGTTGGTATCAAAGCTTTAGTTTCATAGGCTCTACTAGTCACGAGCATGTTTAGTAGAATCTTGGGGATCGGTACGAAAACATTTGTACTTAGCTTTGAGAGGCTGCAAAATTATTAGGAAAATTGCACTTCTTTTATTTATATCGTGCAGATTTATTGATTTTGGAGTTTCAGCCTTTGTCTTTCTATTCCCTTACAGATGGTGAGGACACAAGCTTCAACTACCAATAATGCTGCACCCAAGGCCGGTGTTGCTAGGGGTCGGGACAGAGACAGAGGCTGAGGCCAAAGAGGGGCACATGCTACAGCTAGAGCAGCAGCTGAGGAGCAACCAGTAGATTCGATTGGGGATCTGCACCCGAGGCGCCTATTGCTACCCTTGAACTTCAAGAGACTTTAGTGAACTTCCTGAGCATTTTGGTATATTGGCTTTGGCGGGATTGATCCTAGTTGCACCAGCTACTTTTCAGGCTCAGGGAGGAGCTCAGATTCCCGCCGCCCGTACTCTAGAGTAGCGAGCTCATGTTGATCAGGATCTGTGTGATATGCCGGTACAACTCGCTATTGCGGTTCGGCCCGAGGTCAGGCCGGTAATGTTAGAGGAGGAGAAAAAGAGGTTATCGAGTTTCAAGAAGTATTTTCCCCCTACTTTTAGTGGTGCAGATTCTGAGGATGCACAGGGTTTTGTAGACCAGTGTCATCGTATTCTGCGCACCATGGGCATAGTGGAATTGAGCAGGGTCGCCCTTACTACTTTCCATTTGACGTGGACAGCATATAGATGGTGGCAGACTTATGAGGAGAGTAGGCCAGCTGGTGCAGTGCCACTTGCGACTTACTTTGGCTCAGTTCATTGATCTATTTTTGAGGGAGTTCGTTCCACAGTTATGCTAGGGGACTATGACTGTTTCCGAGTATGCTCTGAGGTTTGCTGAGTTATCTCATCACGCACCTGCTTTGGTTTCCACTGTTAAAGAGAGAGTTCGCAGATTTATCTAGGGGCTCGGTTATGGTCTCGATTTTGGGATAGCATGGGATTAGGAGAATGATACTCCGTTTCATTAGGATATGGAGATTGCTAGGAGGTTGGAGCGTATTCGCGATCTAAAGTGGAATGATAGAGAGGATAAGAAGCCTGGTGGACATGGAGGATTTATAGGTCCCTATTTTGGGGGTAGGGCGCATCATGGTAGAGGTTTTGTTGGTTAGAAAATTCAGTCTGTACTTCAGGTTTCTCATGGTGCTCCAGTTATCCATGGTCCTAGAGCGCTCGCTCTGGACAACTTCCATAGCCACGTCAGCAGAGAGGTTGCTTTGAGTGTGGGGATATCAGGCACATGGTGAGAGATTGTCCCACACTCCAGGGGGTGTACCTAAGAAGAGTACACAGGCTATGGGTTCCGCTCTAGTTGCTACTACACCTACACAACTAGCTAGAGATAGGGTACATACGGGTAGAGGGTGTCCTAGAGAGGGAGGTCAGGCCTATCGTTATGCTTTCCCTGGCAAGGTTTAGGCCACTGCACTAGATGATGTCGTCACAAGTATGGTTCTAGTTTGTCATAGAGATGCATCAGTTTAATTTGATATGGGTTCTATTTATTTGTATGTTCCGTCTATTCTACTTCATGTTTGGATATGCCTCGTGGTTCGTGAATACCCTTGTTTATGTATCTACGCTTGTTGAGGGATTCTATTATGGTAGACTGTGTCTATTGTTCTTGTTTTGTCACTATTGGGGGTCTTGAGACTAGGATTGACCTTCTGTTATGTAATATGGTGAATTTTGGATGTGTGTTTGGGATGGCTTGGCCACGACTTACGGTTGAGGTGCTCTATAAGCATGAGGAGTACGTTGCATGTTGTGGTTTCTTTCTATGGTATTGAGTTAGTGAAAGTTTTTTGGTTGACGGGATGTTTATCCTACATGTGATTCCGAGTTGAGGATGAGATCCTCGTGTTTCCAGGTGGATCAGTATGTTTGGGCCAGGCTGCATGCCGTGGTAGGGTTATGTTAGGATGAGATTCTTTATGGTTATTTGGTGTGCATTGCTTCTTCCTTGCGGGATGGATTCATAGTATGGTACCGATATGGAGTTATACTTGTTGGACTTGTCGGATAGTTCTCTCATGTGTTTCTTTTTCTATCTTCAGTTACATTCGAGTCGTTGCTTGTTGGGTGCAGATTGCGAGGTATGAGACTATATAGCTTTTGGTCTGGCTTGTCTGTTGGATAGCTTGTACTAGGTGAGGTGAGATTATTGGACCTGAAAATATTGCAATCAGATTTGAATAAGGTAAGTATGGATAAGAATTTCATTGGTCAACTTAGAGCTTAGCGTTGGTTCTTGTCGAGCGAGATATCTCCATGACTTGTTAGTTGGGTAAGTGGTTATGATTTTCACATGTTTCTTACATCATTATCAGTGTTGTGAAGGTTTAGAACAAGGGTTTTATTTGATACGAGGCTATTTACTGGCATCGGGTTTAGTAATGGGCAACTATTGCGGTCAGATGTGTTGCTAATGATGAGTTATGCTGTGTAGTTATACCTTGTGAAGGTATTTATGATTCGCTGCAACTAGTTGAGGTTAATACAATGTGTATATGAGGGAATTAGGTCTTTGGGGGAGGCTTGAATGTTGAAATTTAGTTCTAACACTTATTGGTTAAGGTTGAAGGGAATAATCTTCAGACGAGGTCGTGTTGATGGGCTTATGAGTGTTGGGGTGACATGGGATCACCCATGTGTATGTGTATGGTAAGTTTATACACTGATTTGATGGCTTTGGAACGACTCATGGCTCATTCGAGGGCGAACGTTTGCTTAAGAGGAGGAGTACGCAAAACAATTTGACCGGTTGTTTTGTGTATTTAAGATTCGTTTCCCCTTTCAAAGCTTTCTGTGTGTATATTTGTGGTTATGTGACTTGTGGGGATGGCTGGTTCAGTTTCAGGAAGGTTTGGGATTGATTCGTCTTAGTTTGGAAGCTTAAGTTGGAAATGTTGATCGAAGTTTGGCTTTTGTGAAAACGATCCCGGAATGGTATTTTTATGGTTCCAATATATTCGTATGGTCTTTTTGGACTTAGGCGTATTCTCGGAATTATATTAAGAGGCGAATTGGCTATTTTTGCCGAAGGTTGGCAATTTGAAAGTTTATAAGTTTCCTAAATTTGATCATGGGTTTACTTTATGGCTATCGGGTCCAGATTTTGGTGTCGGGACTTGAAAATGTCTATTTTATCATTTGTGACTTGTCTGCAAAGTTTGACATCATTCTGAGTTGGTTTGATAAGAATCAGATGCTTTTGTTATGTTTGTAGAAGTTCTGGAGTTTCATTTCAATTTCTATGCATTTTGGTGTTCGATTCGTGGTTTGATATATTATTTTGATGATCCGAGGGTGCGAGCGGGTACGTATGATGTTTATGTTCTTTTGTGGATGTTTGGTGTGAAGCCCCGGGGGCTCGGGTGAGTTTCGAACGTGTTTCAGAGTGTTTCAGGCAGTTTCAATTTTGCTGGTTCTTTGCGTGTGCTTCAGGTCTCGCAAATACGAGATCCCATTTGCATTTGCGGACCTCACATTTGCGAGGCGGGTATCCCATTTGTGAGATGGACTGAGGGCTGGAGAGTTCGCATTTGCGGATGTTATGTTGCATTTATGACTTCTAGGGGGGTTTTGAGCCCTAGACTCGGTGGGAGGCAATTTTAGGAGGAGATTTTCATATCAAACTATTGGGTAAGTAATTTTGACACAGTTATGATTATATAACATGATTATTTATGAGATTTAACATCTAAATCATGAGATTTGAAAGGAAATGCAATGACCCGACCGGTCGCTTGGTGTATTTGCGCCTTGTTTCCCTTTTTGATGCTTCACACATGTGCATTTGTGGCTTTATGACTTGGGGGGACGGTTAGTTTCATTATGGGAAGGTTTTGGTTTGATTAGGACCCTTGGCTCTTGGTTTAGAGGCCTAAGTTAGAAATGTTGACAAAAGTTTTACTTGTGGCAAAATGACCCCGGAGCGGTGTTTTGATGGCTCCGATAGGTTTTTATAGTGATTTTGGACTTGGCGTATGCCCGGAATTGAATTCGAAGGTTCGTAGGTTGATTTGTGTTGTTTTGCCGAAGGTTGGCAATTTGAGGTTTAGAAGAATTCCCAAGTTTGACTATAGGTTGAACTTTGGCTATCGGATTCGGAATTTGGTTTTGGGACATGGAATAGGTCCGTTATACTATTTAGAATGAAGTTTATCTGGTAGGATTCAGATGCTTGGTTGCAATTCTAGAGAATCTTTAACTTTACTTTGAAATTTATGCGTTTTGATGTCCGATTCGTAGTTCTAGTTGTTATTTTCGTGTTTTGATCATGCGAGCAAGTTCGTATGATATTTTTAGACTTGTGCTGATGTTTGGTTTGGAGCCCCGAGGGCTCGCATGAGTTTTGAACGGGATTCGGGAAGGTTTGGACTGAAAGTGGACGTACTGGTGTGCTGGTGCTCTGATGTCGCAATTGGGAGTACCAGCCTCGCAAATTGTGAACATTGCAAGGGAGGCTCAGGTATCGTAATTGCGATATCTTGTACGCAATTGCGAAGTATGGACCTGGGTAGGATAGTTTGCATTTGCGATATTTT
Source organism: Nicotiana obtusifolia (assembly GCA_002018475.1). Lineage (NCBI taxonomy): Eukaryota > Viridiplantae > Streptophyta > Magnoliopsida > Solanales > Solanaceae > Nicotiana > Nicotiana obtusifolia. Next base: position 39,571 of record MCJB01048980.1, read on the forward strand.
TCTCGCATTTGCAAGGAGAACCGATTTCGCAATTGCGATGTCTTTGTCGCAATTGCGATGTCTCCTCACTGTGTTAGCAGCTGCAATTGCGAGCTTTTCTTCGCAATTGCTGGGTTCATAATTGCAAACCAGTGTTGCAATTACGGCATCTAAAACTGAACAATAGGGCTCGGAGTCGGGATTTTATATCATTTTCTCTCATTTTAGAATCCTAGACTCGGTAGACGCGATTTGGAGAGGGGATTTTCATCTACAAACAGATTGGGTAAGTGATTCTAATCAATTTCCAACTATATTTCATGATTATATCTTAGATTTAACATCAAATTTATGAGAATAAAGGAGGAAAATTGGGGATTTTTGTTAATGTTTTGAAAAATGAAAATTTGAGTTTTGAAAGTCGATTTGGACTCGAATTTAATAACAAAACACATATATGGACTTGTGGTTTTATGGGTAGTGGGAATCTACCCGTGGACCCAGGATTTGACCGGGTGGGTCCGGGGTTGACTTTTGCTGACCTTTTGGAAATTGTGTAAAGATCAAAGCTTTATCTATTGTAATTGATTTCCCTTACATAGTTCCCTCTATCTTCTGGGAAGGGAGTATAAGAAGAATTCCTCGTGACTCGGTTACATAAATTATCACATCATCTGAATAGATTTACATTGTCAATAATAGCTATGCTATTGCCCTACTGATTTAAGGCCTCCGCCCGAAATAAAGGTGATACAAGCCAACACAGCGATAATCACAATAAATCTCCAAGACTAGGTAGTACAGAGACACGAGCTCTAACTGAATACATGGAAATATTGCAAAAATGCAATATTGTTCAGATAAAAAAAATGACAGTATAAATGTAAGGAAAGGACTCCAAGGGACTGCGACGAACAAAGCAACTAATGAATCCTAATAACAAGATTACTAAATACAATATCTGGCACAATTTTTGAAGAACATAGGAACAAAAAGATGAAAGAGATACGGGGCTGCGGACGCCAACAACTACCTCGTAGTCTCTGGATCACCGCCTGGACAGGAGGAATCAGTACTCCGGAGATGCCTGAATCTGCACACATGGTGCAGGGAGTAATGTGAGTACTCCAACTCAGTGAGTAATAAGCATAAATAACGACTGAAAGTAAGTAAACACATAAAACACACGGCATTATATAATGAAGCATTAAAACATCATTCGCAAACAGTAAAACAGTGAAAAATCAAGTAAAATCTCCTTTCAACAGGTAAAAACATGTAATCTTTTAGGTAAATAATATGAAGTAAAACATCGCCCCTCTGGCCATATATATATATATCAACAAATCTTCCCTCGGGCAATATCATAAAACCGTACCAGCCCCTTGGGCTCAAATCTCAGAACAATATCGGCCCCTCGGGCTATCACATGGAACAGTATTGGCCCCTCGGGCTTTCACATAGTACAACATCAGCCCCTCGGGCTATCACAGAATACAACATCAGCCCCTCCGGCTATCACATAGTACAATATCAGCCCCTCGGGCTATATTTCACATCACAATGGGTACCCGCGCTCACTGGGGGTGTACAGACTCCGGGAGGGGCCCCTTACGGCCCAAGCGCAATATCAAGCCACCTCGTGGCACATATCTAGGCCCTCGGCCTCATATCAATCAAGCCACCTCGTGGCGTATATACAGTATCTCGGGCCCTCGGCCTCATATCAGTGACAAGCCACCTCGTGGCACATAAAGTATCTCAGGCCCTCGGCCTCATATCAATCACAAGCCACCTCGTGGCATATAAAGTGTCTCAGGCCCTCGGCCTCATATCACTCAGTAAAACCTCCCATCTGGCCCTCGGCCGCACTCAGTCAGAAAAATCATCACACTATAGAAAAACAGTAGTCCTCAACCTAAAAACATCATTTAAAATATTTTTAAGTCTCAAACTGAGTAAAAGTGGCTGAGTCATAAAATAGTGAAAACAGCATGACTGAGTTCAAGTAATAAGTCAAAAATAGTGAGCAAACAGTGATAAAGATCCCCGAAGGGGTTCAAATAATTGGCACGAAGCCCAAATATGGCAATCAGCCCAAAGCACGATAATAACAAGTAAGTTTCAATCAAATGCGTAGTAAAATCGTCAATCGGGATGGACCAAGTCACAATCCCCAACAGTAAACGACCCCACGCTCATCATCGAACGCGTGCCTCACCTCAATATAGCACTACGATGTGCAAATTCGGGGTTTCAAACCCTCAGAACATCATTTACAATCACTACTCACCTCGAACCAGCTAAATCCCTAGCTCGCAACGCCTTTGCCCTTCGAATTGGCCTCCATGCGCATCGAATCTATCCAAAATCAGAACTAATATGTCACAATATGCTGGGGTAACAAAGCCCCAGCGAAAGCAATCAATAAATACTAAGAAATTTCGAAATTAGCAAAATCTCAAACCCCGGGCCCACTTCTCGAAGCTTAGAGAATTTCACATCAACGGGTCCCTTATCTCCCAACGAGTTCAACCATACAAAATTTATCAAATTCCGACATCGGGTCGACCTCCAAATCTTAAATCTAACTTATGAATTTTTCCACAAATTTTCCAACTTAAATAACCAATTACATACTGAAAATAGTGATATACTAGGGTAATTTGACCAAGGTTGAGTTAAGAACACTTATCCCGATGTTTCCCTTGAAAATCCTCCAAAAATCGCCTCAAAATTCGCTTCAATCCGAGTCCTATGGCTCCAATTATGTTTAAGATGGCCAAAATCCCTTCTTTTAAGAATTTGTCGAAGAAAGTCCCATTTGGATATGTTCTCAAGGCTGATTTTGCTGTGATTTAGGGTGCTTTGGAGATGGTTCTCTTAGATGGTAACGACAGTGGGTTTTGCACGGCCAATGGGTACTGGTTTCTATTTATAAAGGGTCAAAAATCGAGACAAAAATGCCCCTGTCGAGTTTAAAATGCGATTGCATATCTGTCGCATAAAAGATATGTGGTCCGCATTTTGGACGCGACCATCGCAGTTGTAACCTTAGCCTTCACCGCATTCAGTACGAAGTATGGTTTGCGGTCCGCATTTCAAAAATGCGACCGCATTTTTCACTGCATTTTCGACGTTGATTTTTGTCCAGTAATCTGTCTTGGTCTGCTATTTCAATGTACGATATACAGTCCGCATTTTAGAAATGCGACCGCATTTCAGACCGCATATCCACCACACTGAGACGGCAGATCGAGATAGATTTCTGGACAAGATCCATGTCAGAAATGCGGTATGAAATCGCTGTTTTTCTATAGTATGATGATTTTTCTGACTGAGTGCGGCCGAGGGCCAGATGTGAGGTTTTACTGAGTAATATGAGGCCGAGGGCCTGAGACACTTTATGTGCCACGAGGTGGCTTGTGATTGATATGAGGCCGAGGGCCTGAGATACTTTATGTGCCACGAGGTGGCTTGTGACTGATATGAGGCCGAGGGCCCGATATACTGTATATATGCCACGTGGTGGCTTGATTGATATGAGGCCGAGGGCCTAGATATGTGCCACGAAGTGGCTTGATATTGCGCTTGGGCCGTAAGGGGCCCCTCCCGGAGTCTGTACACCCCCAGTGAGCGCGGGTACCCATTGTGATGTGAAATATAGCCTGAGGGGCTGATATTGTATTTTGTGATAGCCCGAGGGGCTGATGTTGTATTATGTGATAGCCCGAGGGGCTGATATTGTACTATATGATAGCCCGAGAGGCCGATACTGTTCCATGTGATAGCCCGAGGGGCCGATATTGTTCTGAGATTTGAGCCCGAGGGGCTGGTACGGTTTTATGATATTGCCCGAGGGGCAGATTTGTTGATATATATATATGGCCCGAGGGGCGATGTTTTACTTCACATTATTTACCTAAAAGATTACATGTTTTTACCTGTTGAAAGGAGATTTTACTTGATTTTTCA
>MCJB01048980.1:43767-56501 GCA_002018475.1 Nicotiana obtusifolia
TTATGCTTATTACTCATTGAGTTGGAGTACTCACATTACTCCCGGCACCATGTGTGCAGATTCAGGCGTTGTTGGTTCCGCTCCGGAGTACTGATTCCTCCTGTCCAGGCGGTGATCCAGAGACTACGAGGTAGCTGTTGGCGTCCGCAGCCCCGTATCTCTTTCATCTTGTTGTTCCTATGTTCTTCAAAATTGTGCCAGATATTGTAATTAGTAATCTTGTTATTAGGATTCATTAGTTGTTCATGACATTGTGACACTCCGGTTTGGGCAGTAGTCGGGATGGTTAGCTATACTTCCTGCGAGTGATTGCTATTATACCATGCTTGTATTATTTTCTTGTTAATTAACTGATTAAAAATGAGATTTGGTTTGAATTGGCTGGCTTTGTCTTCACGAGAGACGCCATCACGACCGGGTTCGGGGTAAGGGTCGTGACAGCTTGGTTTCAGAGCGTAGGTTAGATAGGTCTCACGAGTCATGAGCGGGTTTAGTAGAGTCTTGCGGATCGGTACGGAGACGTCTATGTCTATCTTCGAGAGGTTGCAGAACCTTTTAGGAAAACTTCATATTCTTGAAATTCTTGTCGTGCGAACTTGTCGATCCGAGTACTAAAACTTCTATTATCCTATTCTCTCACAGATAGTAAGGACGCGAGATACCGGACGAGGTGGACGACCACCAGTGCTACCCACTGAGACAACCAGAGGTCGTGGATGCGGTCATGGTCGTGGCAGAGGCATAGCGGCGAGGGCAGCACCTGTTTATCCGTCAGCTGCCCCATCTCAGGATCAGGCCCCAGTGGCACCGGCTCAGGCATCAGCTATGCCTATCGTTATTCCAGGTCTTCAGGAGACCTTGGCTCAGACCTTATCAGTTTGCACGGGCCTGGCTCATGCGGTTTCAGCCACCACAACAGCACCTATTTATTGGCAGGGGGAGGTAATCGGAACCCCGCTGCTCGCATACCTGAGCAGGCAGTGCAGGGACCTCAGATGCTAGGAGCACCTCCAGCCCAGCCGGTTGCACCAGCTCAGGAGTTCATGGTACCAGTTATGCCAGATGATGAGCAGCGTCATCTTGAGAGGTTTGGCAGACTCCAGCCTCCGTTATTCAGTGGTGCTGAGGGCGAGGATGCCAAGGGTTTTCTTGACAAGTATCAGCAAATGCTCCGGACAGCCGGGATTCTTGAGTCTAGTGGTGTGGCATTCACCACCTTTCAATTTACTGGAGCTGCCTTCACTTGGTGGGAGGCGTATGAGAGGCGTAGGACGGTTGATGCAACGCCCCTTACTTGGCAGCAGTTCTCCGCACTTTTCTTGGAGAAGTATGTATCGCAGTCCCGCAGAGAGGAGCTGCGTAGACAGTTCGAATGGCTGCATCAGGGGGATATGACTGTGTCGCAGTATGAGTCGAGGTTCTCTGAGTTGGCTCGTCATGCTGTCTGGATGGTTCCGGATGATCGTGAAAGGATCAGGAGGTTTGTGGATGGCCTTAACTATTATCTCCGTATTCTTATGACCAGGGAGAGAGTGTTGGGCGCTACTTTTGAGGAGGTGGTTGATATAGCTTGCGAGATTGAAATGGTTCGCTGTCAGGAGCGAGAGGAGAGGGAGGCTAAGAGGCCTCGAGGATCAGGCAGTTACAGTGGTGCTCCTTCGAGAGGCCAGTTTCAGCAAGGTAGAGGTCGTACCTTCAGGCCTGCTCAGCCAGCCCGTCCAGAGTACCGTGGGGCATCTGCAGGTCATGGTTATCATGGGTTGCAACAGAGCCAGTCATCACTCAGCGCCCTTCCAGCTCGAGCTCCGTTAGCCCAGGGTCCTTCTATGCCGAGTGCACCTGCTAGACACTCCGGTGCGAGAGGTTCCCTTCATTCCTCTTCTCTAGCACCAGGGAGTTGTTATGAGTGTGGCAAGATGGGCCACATGTGGAGGAAGTGTCCTCATCGTGGTGCTAGATCGTCCCAGCAGAGGGGTCAGCCCTTGACTTCTGCTCCAGTTACTTTACCACCCGCCCAGCCAGCTAGGGGTGGAGGTCAGGCAGCCAGGGGTCGCCCCAGAGGGGGAGATCGATCAGGTGGTAGCCAGGCTCAATTCTATGCTATTCCAGGCAGGACAGATGCCAGTGCTTTAGATGCCGTCATTACAGGTATTGGTTTAGTCTGCCACAAGGATGCATCTATATTATTTGATCCCGATTCCACCTATTCATATGTGTCCTCATATTTTTCTCATTATTTGGGTACGCCGCGGGAGTTTCTTGCCTTACCTGTTCATGCGTCTACCCTGGTGGGCGATACTGTTATTGTAGACCGTGTGTACCGGTCATGTGTAGTGACTATTGGGGGTATGGATACACGAGTGGACCTATTGCTATTGAGCGTGGTGGATTTTGATGTCATTTTAGGCATGGATTGGTTATCTCCGTGTCGTGCTATTCTAGGCTGTCATGCTAAGACCGTTACCTTGGCTATACCAGATGTGCCACGAATCGAGTGGCGTGGTGTGACTAATTATGTTCCTACTAGAGTGATATCATTCTTGAAGTCCAAGCGTATGGTCGGGAAGGGTTGCCTTTCATACCTAGTGTTTGTGAATGACGTTAGAGCTGAGACTCCAAGCATTGAATCAGTTCCAGTTGTGAGGGATTTTCCCAATGTATTTCCCGCAGACCTGCCGGGCATGCCACCAGACAGGGATATTTACTTTGGTATTGACTTGGTGGCGGGCACTCAACCCATCTCTATTCCACCGTATCGTATGGCACCAGCAGAGTTGAAAGAATTGAAGGAGCAACTTCAGGAACTCCTAGATAAGGGGTTCATTCGGCCTAGTGTGTCACCTTGGGGTGCGCCGGTTCTGTTTGTGAAGAAGAAGGATGGCACAATGAGAATGTGCATTGATTACAGGCAATTGAACAAGGTAACAATCAAGAACAAGTATCCTTTGCCTCACATTGATGATTTGTTTGACTAGCTGCAGGGAGCGCGAGTGTTCTCCAAGATTGATCTCCGTTTGGGTTATCACCAGTTGAAAATCAGGGATTCAGACATTCTTAAGACTGCTTTCCGGATTAGATATGTTCACTATGAGTTTCTTGTTATATCTTTCGGGCTAACCAATGCCCCAGCAGTGTTCATGCAGTTGATGAACCATGTATTTTGGCCTTATCTAGATTCGTTCGTAGTTGTATTCATTGATGATATTCTGGTGTACTCGCGTAGCCAGGAAGAGCACGCGGAGCACTTGTGAGTTGTATTGCAAAGATTGAGGGAGGAGAAGCTGTAAGCAAAATTCTCTAAGTGTTAGTTTTGGCTCGGTTCAGTGGCTTTCTTTGGGCACTTAGTGTCCAGCGAGGGTATACAGGTTGATCCAAAGAAGATAGAGGCGGTTCAGAGTTGGCCTAGACCGTCCTCAGCCACAGAGATTTGTAGCTTCCTTGGGTTGCCAGGCTACTATCGCCGGTTTGTTCAGGGATTCTCATCCATCGCATCACCCTTGACCAAATTGACTCAGAAGGGTGCTCCATTTGTATGGTCGGATGAGTGTGAGGAGAGCTTTCAGAAGCTCAAGACAGTCTTGACCACAGCTCCAGTATTGGTCTTGCCATCAGCTTCAGGTGCATATACCGTGTATTGTGATGCTTCAAGAGTTGGGATTGGTTGTGTATTGATGCAGGAGGGTAGAGTTATTGCTTATGCTTCTCGTCAGTTGAATCCCCATGAGAAGAACTACCCCGTTCATGATTTGGAGTTGGCTGTCATAGTCCATGCACTGAAGATTTGGAGGCATTACTTGTATGGCGTGTCTTGTGAGGTATTTACTGATCATCGCAGCCTCCAACATTTGTTTAAGCAAAAGGATCTTAATTTGAGGCAGCGGATATGGTTGGAGTTGCTCAAAGATTATGACATCACTATATTATACCACCCGGGGAAGGCCAATGTGGTGGCCGATGCGTTGAGCCGAAAGGCAATGAGTATGGGGAGTTTGGCATATATTCCAGTTGGGGAGAGACCCCTTGCAGTTGATGCTCAAGCCTTGGCCAATAGGTTTGTGAGATTAGACATTTCGGAACCTAGCCGGGTGTTGGCTTGTGTGGTTTCTCGGTCTTCGTTATATGATCGCATCAGGGAGCGCCAGTATGACGATCCGCATTTACTTGTCCTTAGGGACAGGGTTCAGCATAACGATGCTAGAGATGTCACCATCGGCGATGATGGAGTGTTGAGGATGTAGGGCCGACTTTCTGTACCCAATGTGGATGGCTTCGGGAGTTGATTCTGGAGGAGGCTCATAGCTTGCGGTATTCCATTCATCCGGATGCCGCGAAGATGCATCAGGACTTGAGGTAACACTATTGGTGGAGAAGAATGAAGAAAGATATTGTGGGATTCGTAGCTCGGTGTCTCAACTTGTAACAGCCCAGGCCACCGCTTGTAGAAATTGTCCGCTTTGGAGCCTTCGCCCCTCACGGTTTTAAAACGCGTCTACAAGGGAGAGGTATCCAAGCCCTTATAAGGCACTCTTCGTTCTCCTCTCCAACCGATGTGGGATTCGCCTATACCAATGTGGGATTTGCCTAAGGCAAGCCTTTAGACTCACCCCCCCTTGGGACTCAGCGTCCTCGCTGAGGTTTGCCCCACCAACGGCCTGGCACCGGCTCTGATACCAACTATAACAGCCCAGGCTACCGCTTGTAGAAATTGTCCGCTTTGGAGCCTTCGCCCCTCACGGTTTTAAAACGCGTCTACAAGGGATAGGTATCCAAGCCCTTATAAGGCACTCTTCGTTCTCCTCTCCAACCGATGTGGGATTCGCCTATACCAATGTGGGATTTGCCTAAGGCAATCCTTTACACAACTGTCAACAGGTAAAATGTGAGCATCAGAGACCGGGTGGTCTGTTTCAGCAGATGGCTATTCCTGAGTGGAAGTGGGAGCGGATTACTATGGACTTTGTTGTTGGACTTCCACGGACTTTGAAGAAGTTCGATGCCATTTGGGTGATTGTGGATCGGCTGACCAAGTCCGCGCATTTCATTCCTGTGTGTACTACCTATTCTTCAGAACGGTTGGCAAGGATTTATATCCAGGAGATTGTTCGGCTGCATGGTGTTCCAGTTTCTATTATTTCAGATATAGGTACTCAATTTACTTTGCAGTTTTAGAAAGCCGTGCAGAGGGAGTTGGGTACTCAGGTGGAGTTGAGCACAACTTTTCATCCTCAGACAGATGGGTAGTCATAGCGTACTATTCAGATACTGGAGGACATGTTACGTGCATGTGCTATTGATTTTGGAGGTTCATGGGATGAGTTTGTACCGCCTGCAGAATTTGCTTATAACAACAGCTACCAGTCGAGTATTCAGATGGCTCCGTATGAGGCTCTGTATGGGAGGCGGTGTAGATCTCCGGTTGGTTGGTTCGAGCCCGGCGAGGCTAGGCTATTGGGGACTGACTTGGTTCAGGGTGCTCTAGAGAAGGTGAAAACAATCCAGGAGAGGCTCCGTACAGCGCAGTCGAGGCAAAAGAGTTATGCCGACAGGAAATCCCGAGATGTGTCCTAAGCTGGTGTCGATGAAAGCAATAACTCGAGCTGGTTTATCCCATTTCGATGAATAGACTTTGAGTTCGGGTGTTATGAGATTCAAGAAGAAAGGAAAATTGAGTCCTCGGATCATTGGACCATTTGAAGTGCTTCGGAGAATTGGGGAGGTGGCTTATGAGCTTGCTTTGCCACCCAGCCTGTCGAGCGTACACCCAATATTTCATGTTTCTATGCTTCGGAAGTATATTGGGGATCCGTCTCATATTTTGGACTTCAGCACAATTCAGTTGGACGATGATTTGACCTATGATGTGGAGCCAGTGGCGATTTTGGGTCGTCAGGTTCGGAAGTTGAGGTCAAAGGATATAGCTTCAGTGAAAGTGCAGTAGAGAGGTTGACCCGTGGAGGAGGCTACCTGGGAGACTGAGGGTGAGACGCGGAGCAGATATCCTCACCTATTTGAAGCTTCAGGTACGTTTCTTGACTCGTTCGAGGACGAACGTTTGTTTAAGTGGGGAGAATGTGACGACCCGGCCAGTCGTCTCATCAGTTACCGCTCCGTTTTCCCCATTTCTACCTTATTATGCTTCGTTATGTCATTTGGGACGTGTGTGCGAAATTTCACGTCAATCGGACGTGGTTTGATCGAGTTTTGATCAAAAGAGTAACTTAGAAGATTTCGAAATTCTTAGGCTTGAATCCGATGTGAATTTAGTGTTGAGGGGTTGTTTTGAGCGTTCCTAAGGTGGGAACAAGTTTGAATAATGTTATGGTATATGTTGGCATAATTGGTTGAGGTCCCAGTGGCCTCGGGTGAGTTTAGGGTGGTTAAACGGACTATTTTGTCCTTGGAGAGTTGCAGAAAAACCAAAAAGTTTGTAATTTTGTACGAGAACAAAGAGGCATCACAAAACAGGCTATGCTATCGCAAACCCTGTATGCGAGCCGCAAACCACGCACCCAGATCGCAAACCCAGACAGTTTTCTGGGCAAAGAATGACGTCAAGAATGCGGTCGCATTTCCACAATGCGGACCGCATATCCACCACACTGAGACCGCAGATCGAGACAGATTTCTAGACAAGATCCATGTCAGAAATGCGGACTGCATATCGTACATTAAAATCACAGACCAAGACAGATTACTGGACAAAAATCAACGTCGAGAATGCGATAAAAAATACGGTCGCATTTTTGAAATGCGGACCGCAAACAATACTTCGTACTGAATGCGGTGAAGTCTAGGGTTACAATCTGGGATGGTCGCGTCCAAAATGCGGACCGCATATCTATTATGTGAAATTCTCTAAGCTTCGAGAAGTGGACCCGGGGGTTTTTTTGCTAATTTCGAAATTTCTTAGTATTTATTGATTGCTTTCGCTTGGGCTTTGTTACCCCAGAATATTGTGACATATTAGTTCTGATTTTGGATAGATTCGATGCGCGTGGAGGCCAATTCGAAGGGCAAAGGCGTCGCGACCTAGGGATTAGCTAGTTTGAGGTGAGTAGTGATTGTAAATGATGTTCTGAGGGTTTGAAACCCCGGATTTGCACATCTTAGTGCTATATTGAGGTGAGGCACGCGCTCGATGATGAGCGTGGGGTCGTTTACTACTGGGGATTGTGACTTGGTCTATCCCGATTGACAATTTTACTACACATTTGATTGAAACTTACTTGTTATTATCATGATTTGGGCTGATTGCCATATTTGGGCTTCGTGCCAATTATTTGAACCCCTTCGGGGATCTTTATCACTGTTTCCTCACTATTTTTGACTTATTACTTGAACTCAGTCATGTTGTTTTCTCTATTTTACAACTCAGCCACTTTTACTCATTTTGAGATTTAACAATATTTTAAATGATGTTTTTGGGCTGAGGACTACTATTTTACTATAGCCCGAAGGGCTTGTGATGATTTTTCTGACTGAGTGCGGCCGAGGGCCAGATGTGAGGTTTTACTGAGTAATATGAGGCCGAGGGCCTGAGACACTTTATGTGCCACGAGGTGGCTTGTGATTGATATGAGGCCGAGGGCCTGACATACTTTATGTGCCACGAGGTGGCTTGTGACTGATATGAGGCCGAGGGCCCGATATACTGTATATATGCCACGTGGTGGCTTGATTGATATGAGGCCGAGGGCCTAGATATGTGCCACGAAGTGGCTTGATATTGCGCTTGGGCCGTAAGGGGCCCCTCCCGGAGTCTGTACACCCCCAGTGAGCGCGGGTACCCATTGTGATGTGAAATATAGCCTGAGGGGCTGATATTGTATTTTGTGATAGCCCGAGGGGCTGATGTTGTATTATGTGATAGCCCGAGGGGCTGATATTGTACTATATGATAGCCCGAGAGGCCGATACTGTTCCATGTGATAGCCCGAGGGGCCGATATTGTTCTGAGATTTGAGCCCGAGGGGCTGGTACGGTTTTATGATATTGCCCGAGGGGCGGATTTGTTGATATATATATATGGCCCGAGGGGCGATGTTTTACTTCACATTATTTACCTAAAAGATTACATGTTTTTACCTGTTGAAAGGAGATTTTACTTGATTTTTCACTGATTTACTGTTTGCGAATGATGTTTTAATGCTTCATTATAGAATGCCGTGTGCTTTGTGTGTTTTCTTACTTTCAGTCGTTATTTATGCTTATTACTCATTGAGTTGGAGTACTCACATTACTCCCGGCACCATGTGTGCAGATTCAGGCGTTGTTGGTTCCGCTCCGGAGTACTGATTCCTCCTGTCCAGGCGGTGATCCAGAGACTACGAGGTAGCTGTTGGCGTCCGCAGCCCCGTATCTCTTTCATCTTGTTGTTCCTATGTTCTTCAAAATTGTGCCAGATATTGTAATTAGTAATCTTGTTATTAGGATTCATTAGTTGTTCATGACATTGTGACACTCCGGTTTGGGCAGTAGTCGGGATGGTTAGCTATACTTCCTGCGAGTGATTGCTATTATACCATGCTTGTATTATTTTCTTGTTAATTAACTGATTAAAAATGAGATTTGGTTTGAATTGGCTGGCCTTGTCTTCACGAGAGGCGTCATCACGACCGGGTTCGGGGTAAGGGTCATGACAAATACTGACAAGAGGAAGAGTAACATAAGGCAATAACTGAATCTCATCAGAATGAGTGATAACAAATTAGAACAAAGGTCCAATCTCGATGATAAGTCATCAGATTGAATCACACACATATAGCACCTTGTGCCACATTATCAATCACCCTCGGACAACAAAGACCTCGCGCTAGAATATAAGTCACACTCGCACGACAAAGACCTCGTGCCACGATATAAGTCACACTTGCACGGCAAAGACTCCGTGCCACAATATAAGTCACATGCAGATGGAAAAGACCTCGTGCCCCCACGTACATCGTACCCCTGCCAGTTACTAATAACATGTTCAAGAGGGATTTATCGAGAATCAAATAAAGTAAAGCATGATAGCGATTTTCTATTTACTTCAATCCATTATGTTACCAACAACTCAACAGAATGAGATAACAACTCTACGTAGGTAAATGCATCTTAGCAAACAAATCATCAAATAATAACAGAGACACACATAAGCATAGTGGAAACAACGCAACAAATCACGTAGAATGCATGACACACGCTAGAAGTCATAAACTATTCCAACACAAGAATGACAACAAGAGTCACTCTGATGTGCCACATATCAAAATCACGAATCATCCGTATGACGCCACATGAGCTTCACAATTTTTTTAAAATATTTTCCCGAAATAGCTTCACATGCATAAGCCCTCTTATCTCGTCGTGTGTGCACCATCGCATTTACACTTACTTGCACCACGCGCATAAGCCCTCTTATCTTGCCACATGCACATCAATATACACACCACCCTTATGTTGCCGCATGCACATCTCGTCATAACACAACAATGAATCGCACTGCATGTGCACATATGCCTCAAGATCACTAAGACAACAATACTAATATCACAACAAGAATAGCCCAAAAACAATGTGTACAAGAATCATAGCAATAATATAAGGGTACGGGGAATGAACAACATTAAGAGTTCTTCAAGCAACAAACAAGTTCAAATTTAAGGCATATTAATAGCCTAAGGTCTCCGATCAATTACCACACATACGCCCGTGTACACACTCGTCACCTCATGTACACATCGTTCCACATAATACAAGTAATGCAATTAGACCAAATCGTAAGGAAAAATTCTCCCACACAAAGTTAGATAAGATACTTACCTCAAATAAGCTAAATCAACACTCTAAGAAGCCCTTACCGCGCAAATCAACCTCCGGACAGCTCGAATCTACCCAAGTTAACTTAATATCACAAATAAAAGTCATAGGAAATGATTCTGAATAAAAAAGGTTCATTCTTTAACTAAAACCAAAAAATCAACCCAAAAAGTTAACCCCGGGCCCGCACCCCGGAACCCAACAAAACTTACAAATTCCGAACATCCATTCCAATACGAGTCCAAATATATATGTTTCATCCAAATCTTACCTCAAATCATCAATTTATATTTTAGAAAAGGTTTTACTAAAACCCTCAATTTCTTCAATTTGATTCGTCAAACAATCGCTAAATTCAAAATTGGAATCATGAAATATAAACAAATTCGAGTAAAAAGTACTTCCCCCTAATCCGCATAGTGAAAATTTCCCTCAAAACCGCCCAAATCCGAGTTCCAAAACCTTGTGAGAAAAAGTGACTAAATTTCGAAACAAGTAAAACAAAATGCAGCAACTGTTTCAGCTTGAATTGGATCGTAGATGACCCCAAAACTCATATTTTATAAGCCCAACATAACCTTTGTGAGATTATACCCAAGATACCCTATTGAATCATCCAATTTTGCTTTAAAATGAGGGAGATATGGTGTTTTGAGGTTTTAAAGGAAGTTTGAAAATTTCAGGGACATAATCGATATTTTTGGAATTTTTTACACTAGAAAAATCAGACAGGAGAAAAACTTTGTTTTAGCACCCAAAACTCATTCAGAACCTCACGGACACAAACCATATATACATTTCAACCACAAAACATGCTACGAACCTGCTCGCGCACTCAAAACCCTAAAGAGAGGTCGTCTTGACACGATATTGACCGTGGTCAAACTCAAAATCCTTAACTTAACTAGTCTCACAACCAATGATCTAAAATACACCCGAGCCATACAACCATACCAACAAGTATAAATACATTATCAAACTTATCCAAAGGCTAAAAAGACCCACAAGAACATCACAACAAAGAATCGAGGCTCAAATCGATTATAATTTCACTTAAGTCGTTAAATCTTCATTCCTTCAAAAGAGTGTCCGAACCACACTTACACTCTTCGGATTACTTCCAATCTTTACACACAAGTTCAATTCAACTATATAGGCCTATTCAAAGTCTCGGAATACCAATTGGAGTTCAATAACATCAAAGTTAACTCTTGGTCAAACTTATGAACTCTTATGTTCTTCAAATTGCCAAGTTTCGACAAATAGTGTCGAATCCTTATAGGAACCTACAAAACCGAATTTGAACATACGTACAAGTCCATAATAATCATACGAACCTATTGGAACCATTAAAGCATGATTCTGAGAACATTTACTCAAAAGTCAAACTTTGGTCAACTCTTCCAACTTAAAGCTTCTAAATCGAGAGTCATTCTTCAACAAAACCAAACCACTTCAAAACTAAAACCGACCTTACATGAAAGTCATAATACATCATATCAAGCTACTCAAAGTCTCAAACCACCGTGCGGAACGCTAAAGCTCAAAACGATCGATCATGTTGTTATATGCTCTCCCACTTAAACATACATTCGTCCTCGAACGTGCCAAGAGTCGTTTCAAAGCCTCAAATCACTGTATAAACCTGCCATACACATACTCATGGGTGACACCACGTCACCTCAATCCATAAAAGCTCATCGACACCATCTTGACTAAATATTCTTCCTTTAACCTTAATTGATAAGCCTTAGAACCAAATTTCAACATCTAGGACTCCTTCTATGATCTGATTAATGCATATACACACTGTATTGATCTCATCCAGCTGCAACAAATCATAAATATATTCACAAGATATAACCACACAATGTAGCCCATCGCTCATATGCCCATAACAATATCTCTGACCGCAATAGCTACCCATTACCAAAGCCGGTACCGGTAACAAATCTCATATCAAATAAAACCTTGTTCCAAACCTTCGTACTCTGCTATGAACCCTTGTCACATGGGAGAAGAAAAACACACGAAGCGAGCACAAATATCATATCCAAACATAACTTCGCTGCAGTGCGTGACCTGATCCAAACATACTGATCCACATGAAATACTAATCGAGCCATAATGCTCACAATCAACAATCACATGTGTTCCGACAGCAAACACGTGAAATGGATGACCATAACCATAGAGAAACAGATAACACAATATACCCTAGAAAGAAAAACCATAAACTAAGGCGCAATAAATAATTCAGCATCCCAAGAACCATCTCGCTCGAATCTTGCTACAAGGCCTAAACGGGATCACATGAGTCGTGTGAAAAGCCAAGTCATCTCACAATCAGTCTTAACATAAGAGAGCAACAAATGGAACAAACTAGAACACAAATAAGGTCAACTCTAGCCGCTGACACAACCCCCGACCATAGTCGTGCTGCAAACAAAACTCGATCCGATGCAGAATACACATTCTCATTAGGCCTACCGATGGGCCCCCAAATCAATTCCAATCATCCCAAAATTGGTAAATAACCTTCCAAAAGTCTGTAGTAACCTATCCATAGCACATACCATTTGCTGACTAGCTCTTATCACATCTTCGCAGTCCGCAACCAAGGAATAGTCTACCTCTAAGAACATCCAGTCCCTAAACCTCGAGAATATATATATCTCAAAATCTGATCCCGACTCCACCACCCAAATAACTGACACATTTCTCATACAACATCATCTACGGAAACTACTCACACAAATTTTCTGCGCCATGTAGAAAAACCTGAACATCAGCAGTTAACATCTAGGCGAAAACCGTAATACTAGTCCAGCACCCATAAGCCAGAAACACAATGTGTCTCCTAACACGCACAACCATCTCAGGCGATACCAGGTGGTACTAACATCCTCTAAGCATCTTAAGTCTCCCATGCC
>MCJB01048981.1:0-53958 GCA_002018475.1 Nicotiana obtusifolia
GCTGCCTGTAAATGTCAAATCCAATAATAAGATCTTTTCCTGGCACATCAGATCCTAGCAGCTTGGTTCTGTATTTCAATGCTGGGAAGAACTCAATCGTGACTGGGTGCTTTGTAATGACAGTTGTGGTTAAGATTGCATTTGATGCAGTATTGAAATCCTTGAAATGCGGTACCCATTGATCTTCAGGGAAAACAGCAGGATTTATGAGTGAGGATGCAGCTCCGGTGTCAATGAAAGCAATAACTCGAGCTGGTTTATCCCATTTGGATGTATAGACCTTGAGTTCTACTTGAGGAACAACTGTGAGGGCATTGATCTCTTCTCGGGCCTCGATCACTGGTTTTGAAATTTGGTACTGATCATTGCCTTGATCTTCATAGATATCGAGAGAGAATATAGTTTCTTCATTGGGTTCATCATCCATAGAGAAGATGGATTCAAGGTCCTCCTCTTTTGCAAGATGTATGCCAGTGTAATCTTAATGCCAGTATAAAATTTTTACATAAAATTTTATACTGCACCAGCGGAGATATTATATGATGAAGTAAAACCTATCATACAAGTCATTAAGATTGGACTTACGAGAGAAATGATCATACCAGAACAAATCGACATACAGCCGGAAATACCTAAGGCAGAGATCCCAGAATTCTTTGCAAACAAAAGACTTATTGGACTGGCTACAATACTCAGTGAGTTAGCAAATACCTATATGAATGAACTACCTATGTGGACTTATTATTCAAGAGAACAAATTATAATATATTCACATTCTAAAGAAATCAGAAGGCAAGATATGGAGGACATACGACAATGGGTTATCAGCCTATTAAAGCCAGAACAGATACCGATTACAAGAGCTATTAAGAAAAATTTTATTTCAGAGGACTTATTATCAAGATATTGCAAAATCATAGGACCCAAATACACAGATCACATATGTTCGAAATGCAACGGAGAAGATAATGTTATACCAGAATTCAACTTGGAGTATTTTCTTGAAAGACTCTACAACTACCACAATCAATGAATGAAGAAAAGAAGACAAAGGAAGAACATTGACAAAGAAAAAAGAGATGTAAAGAAAGAAGTTGAAGAAGGAAAATGACAAAGACGTAAAGAAAGAAGATGAAGAAGGAAAATGACATAAAAAAGAAAGAAAGATGACAGCTGACAAAGAAAAAAGAAGAAAGAAGACATAAAGAAGAAAATGACAGCTATGTAATAAAGTCAAAAGTAGAATAGTATTTCGCTTTTTGCTTTTTAGTCTTTAATTTTCAATCGTCCAAGTGTAAAGAAAAGGACGGTTAACTTTTTATTTTTAGACTTTTAATTAGAACCGCCCATCTGTAAAGTATAAGGGCACTTAGGACTTTTTAGTTAGTATTTCTTGTATATAAATAGAAGGAGGAAGAGAAGGAAGAGGATACGGGCGATTTTCTCTAACCTCTCTGTACTTTATAAAAACATATATTAAGAAATAAAACTACTTCATACATGGAGCATTTATCAGAAACTACTTCAACTACTTCACCAAACAATCTACCTACAGAGGTATGCTTATTTATCATTATGAATAGCTAAACTCATATATTCCTGATAATCTCTTAAATGTTATACTAGTTTAATCATGTTATAGTATTGTTTTGCTGAACATTTTTAGTAAGTTTGCCATATGAGTTAGTAGGCTGAGAGTAGTCAAGCCCAGGCTATGCCATCCTATGGTGGAAACCGGAAAAGGCAAGAAAGCCGTGTTAAGGGGAGTACACAGTGTTGAGGCGCCGCTAGGGTAGTTGATTGAAGCCCAAAAAATATGGTAGTGACTAAGCGAAATGTTCAGAATAACTTTAGTATAAGATGATAAAATTAGAATAACATATATAGAGATTAAAGGGAATAAAATTATTTAGAATATGATAAACATGATAAATACTTATTTGTTAGATAACAATCAACAATATAAGATACTAGTACTATATCTACTTAGAAAACTTAATAATGATGTTAAAGAAAAAATATTTGACCTATTAATTATGGAAGAAATAATAGAATATACCGAAACGATGCAGCTAATAAATCAACAATGGTATATAGCTAATAACATAGACTAATATGACCTAGATATATATTCAGATTAATGAATATAAATTACGAATATCTAGAATACTGGATAAAAACTATGAGAACACAAGATTTATTAGAAAAATTACTTACAGATAATATATCAGACTACCTTAGAACACATGATACAGAATATTTAGAATTTATTAATGAAACCATTAAAGAAATAAAAAGACTAATATCACTAAAAGAAGAATACTACAAAAAGCCTTCCCTGATTAGCATAAAAAATAATATATAGGTTACCTTCATTGATTGGGAGTAAAATATAATTTTAATGTGAATATGTCTAATTTTATCTTTTTCTATTGACCAATTTCTGTTGAAACTAAGCAGGCATTCATTGCTTGTTCACTCCGGGGTAATTAAGAATTTCATCCTTTAAAATATTTTTCCTGCATTATTGCACTATATATACTTAGTGATTTCTGCTCTTTTTGATGTTTTCGCTTCTTCTTCACTCTGTTGATGTTACTGTTTGTAATTGTGCTTTAATGATTATTAGGATCTTCTGATTATTCCATCGAAAAGAAACCCCAAATAAATAGTTTCAAATTCGAACCAGACATCACAGCTGCAAACGATGACCCAATGTTATTTTACCTCATCTCCGTGAATCGGTATTGATGAAACTCTCATACGACATCAAAATAACTTATCGATATTTATACCTGAGGGACTTTGGATGTCACCATCTTCAACATACGTTTGTCGTACGATATCTTATATTACCTATTTTTGTTTTTAGGCTAATTGTTCAGCGCCTCTTTATGCATATATACATATATATATATATATGTATATATACACACACACACACATTTGTGTGACTGATGACGGTATTCATGTTGTATTGCTCGGCTCCTCTTCATTGTGTCTAAGAGCCATTCTTAGACTGTGTTCTGTATACTGTCAGTTCGTTTTATGTTTCATTTCAAATTAATTCTCCTTGATTCTTTTTCCTTTGGTAACAATAGTTTCAGGAAATAATTTGTTGTTTAATTAGCTCAAAATGAATGTGAAGTTAAATATAAAATGTTGGTGATATTTAATTAATATACTGTTTGTCTAGCCCATGATTACCATTAGCATCTTAATTAATGTCCAAGAAAAGAAGAATACGGGCAATTCTAGAATGTTTGTGGAGAGAAGTCCCGATGAAAAAAATGTAAGGAGATTGTGTGGCTTCCCTAGTACAGATTCAATTTCCCTTGGATCTTATCTAAATATGTTATTTTGTTGGATAGGCTTCGAAGCATGAAATTTACTTCTTATTCTAGGTTGCCCTGGGCATGTCTCTCAAGTTTCTTGTTATTTTGCATCAGGTTCTCCAGTAAATAAAGTTATATAGCTCAAATTGCATGTTTGAATGTACTTTAGAAGTCATTTTTGTTTTGTTCTTTTCATTGTTCTTCTTGAGTTTTTGTTCTCTATGGTTACGTAGAATGCAATGGCATTGACTTGAAAAGGTCACCATGGGATTCTTATACTGGTGAGCTAATGGTATTTTTCTCCAGGTTTACCATTATATTCAACCAGTAAAGAGTCTTTCTGCGGTCCCCTTAGATTACTATATTAAAAACCAAGGTATTCCTCTCTTATGCTTACTATGCTGCAGTTAATGATATATGTGAAACACTATGGTAGAATTCTCCATGATTTTACTCATTCCTCTTTTTAGTTTTTTAGTTAGAGAATGAACAAAAGGAAATACTCAGAGCATTACATAACTATATAAAGTGGACTTTGCTACAGTGCTAGAAGATGCTCAATGATAACACAAAAATAAATTAAAGCCTAAAAGACCAGCATTCTGTATAAAGTAGCATGCTTTATGTGGGTGGCAACATATGAAGCCTCTCACTCAAAACAATCAGCAAAAAAAAAGATTGTTAATATTCAACAATTGTTTCTTATGTCAGGTGCAGTAGGAGAAAATAACAATCACATATTTTTGTGCATCAACTTCATCTAACAATTTTGGGAGTTGTTCTTCAGTATATCTGCACAAAATTGGAATAAGCCATGACCGTTAGTGTATGAGATGGCTAGAGTTGTGGTTGCAATTAAAAAATAATAAAAAAGTCGTGGAGCACCATTCTAGCATGTATATGTTATTCAATGGAAAGAGAAATTCCAGGTGGTCTTGAGGGTAAAATAAGCCTTGTATAGAGGTTAAAAGTTATATGTTTTGATTATTGAGAGTTTGGTATTATGAGTGGGATGTATGTGGGGAAAAATAGTATGATAGACTTTATTAGTACTCCTGGACCGATCTTATACAGAGAAGAACTATTACTAGAAAAATCAACTACTTTAATAACGAGCAACACTCTTAACTAATACTCCCTATGTTCCCTTTTACTTGTTTAAAATGAACTTTGCACTTCCTTTAGGAATTAATAATGATAAACAGTCTCAAATATTGGGAAGTTAAAACTTAATGACAAGAGGAAATGGGGAATTCTTTTTCCTCTTGATTTGCTAAAGTGGGTAAGTAAGAGAATAAATATATTTTTAGTATAATGGACATGTAAATATATTTCTTCTTCAATCTTTCATAGATTCTGAAAACCCTAAATCTTATTCTGGAGCAGACCAGTCTTCACCACAATCGAGCAACACTCCCATTTTTTTTTGTGCCCATAGATGCAGTTCCTCAAGTTCACGCTTCTGCTATTAATTCTCTAGAGAAAATTCCCCTGGCTTCCTAAGCAAGAGGAAAAAAGGTTCAAACTTCCCACAGATAGAAAAGGAAAACATAGTTCTGAATCTACCGTCCTTGATATCATTTCTAAACATTTGGATTTTGAGGAAGAAGTGAAGTTGTGGAACAAAATTTTGGAGCAATTTGTAAATTTTCAAGTGCACAACATTGACTCACTTATTCGTGAGGATTATATCCCCACATCTGTCAGGAATACAATTGGGGTGATCATGTGGTCGTTCACGTTCCTAGGAACATGAGAGAATTACCAGCCACTAGGACGGGTTTTCTTTTGTGTACACTTATCCCTTTACTCTTGGGTTTCAATCTCCTCTAGCTTCCATAATCTTAAACTTTTATCGGTATTTTGATATATGCTTGAGTCAGGCGGAGCAAACATTTTGAGGCTAGTAGCATGCTTTCGACATCTAGCCAAACTGGCTCGAGTTGATTTTTTCCTTAAGTATCTTCTCAATTAATACGTTCCGAAGCTGTTCAGGGGTGGCATCGTCGTTGTCACTAGTCGTGGCACGAGAACCCTTGTGAATGCAGAAGATGATCACGATAGAGGGTGATTCGATCATTTTATAGTGGTCTCTACATGAGAGTTGTTGTCTCTCGAGGACGATCCTGTTTCAAAGAGATGGAGTCGCAAAAGGTAACCTCTCACAATTTTAATCATAGCTTTAATATTCATCTCCTGATGTCATCACTCTCATGTTGCAGCTACTTTATCTGCCATAGTGAAAGTGTTTGGTATCAGAGAGTGAGTCAAAAAGATTCTGTCTTCCTCCCCAATACTCGAAAGGACTTGGAGGCACTTATCCAAAATCTCAGGGTAGAAAGCTAGAAGCCATGGTAAATTTTTGCAAGTTTTTTCCCCCTTTTTATCATTCACTATACTTATACTTCTTTCCCTATTGCAGGCATTGCCTTGAGAAAGTCGCCCCAAGTGTTAATTTATCTTCCTGCTTTCGTTGATTCAGCGCAAAGGATCAAGCATTTATCCCCTCTGAAGCGAAAAATAGTTTCTTCGACGTCTGCTTTGGTAAATGGCATTCTGACCCTTCCCTGAAAGAGGACAAGGTCCAACTTCCGGATAGGACCCCACGGTGTACATAGTAGCCGCCGAGTTTATATTCAAAGTGGATCCCCTCAAGATAAGGAGACAGAATCCCTGAGTGAGAGGCCGGTGAGAGATGAGATCCCTTTTTTCACCGCGGGAAAGGCGTGGCTGAAGATGATCCCCCAGAGGTTCCTCTGCTTGCTTCCATGCCCCCACTGGATTCCCATATTCTGTACCCTCCCTTTAGTTGTCTCTTTAGTCTGTACTGGTACTCGTCATATCACGATTATGAATCCAGATGGAGCTAACCTTCCTTATCGTGTGGAAGGGAATATAACATGGTTGAAGGAACTAATCTTCCCCTTAGAGAGGGGAACTCTAAACAGCCGATCAGGCGTCGATCTGGCGAATGACATTCTTAACTGCACCCTCCAAGTATGGCTTTCTTATTTTCATTCCTCATTTCTCGTAACATTAAAGTCACCTTATGAGTATGACCATATTTTGTTTCTCTTCCAGGATAACCTGATTTCCACCCAGATCCGAGACAATTTTGAGCACATTGAGGCAGACGTAAAAAAAAGTATCAAGAATTGGAGTCAAAGTTCAAGGATATCCAGGCAGATAAGGAGAGTTATCGTCTCCTGGAGGAATGTTCTTAGGGCGAGCTACAATCATTGAAAAACAAGCTCAAAGTTACAAGGTACAAGTTACTCGATGAGGATCGAACACTTGGAGGCCGCTCTTGATGAGAACGAGGCGCATGAAAGTCGTTTGACTGATGAACATGTACAATTGTCGTATGATCTTGCTCGAGCCCAAGTGCGGGTATCATATCTTGAGTGGGTTCTCGGATCAAGGAAGGAGTCCAGTAATGCTCTTCAAGGTAAAGTGGAGCAGTTGAGGAGTGAGAGCGACAAAACGATCCAAGAGCTCGACAAAGGCAGCTTTGCAATAAGAGCTTGCTCAGAATGTTATCTTCCTCGAATCCGAGTTATCAACATTGAGGAGTGTTAATGTTGATGCCCCTAATTTGAAAGAAGAAATTAGGAAGCTGGAGAAGGCGGTAGCTGAGGCACGACAAACTTTGGATTCTGCCTCCTGAGAAGAGGGCCCTCCGAATGGTAAAGAGTTCCTGAGTTTTTCGAAGAGAGGTCCTGCCGGATCACACCCCGGTCCCCGACCTATCGAGATAAATTATTTCACTCCAGCCTGATGCTTCAAGATTAGCAATCTCCTTCGCTCTCAGCGGAGAGATAGTGAGGTTTTAGTACAGCAGCAGTGAACTAGAATTAAGTATCTTGGGGATGTTATAGCAGCAGTGAACTAGAATTAAGTGTCTTGGGGATGTTACTCCCTTTTTGAATGTTCTTGATTGTCTTTTTCTTTTTATTTTTCTTTTGCTTTTGAGTTTTCTTTTATCTAGTCAGAGACATAAGCAAATATGTTTTTTTGATGTATTTGAATGAGTTTTATACTATCACTGAAAAGTTCCTTTTTTCTTTTTGCGTTTCCTCAAGCATTTTTTGCCTTTTCGGAGCTTTGTATCAGAACATCCTTGTGTGAGGATGTGACCGAACATTTTGGAGACTGATCTCAATGTTCGTCTACCCTAATGCCATTTTCACTCTATTCTCGGGAGGTTTTTCTACATGTGCGAGCGCCACGTGTGGCTAAGTTTACTTTCCTTCTAGGTAATAACATAACGCTTAAGAAAAATCTTCAGCAGGAAGATGCGTCTTTTTTGACAAGCATCTTTTAGATTCATCATATCAAAAGTGACATCCATTCAGTGCTTGAGGCACGTGGCCAACCCCATGCTAGTCGGTGTCTGCATCGATTCTTGAGGCAATGATGGTTACTCCTTATAAAAGAGGAGGGGAGCGAACTAAATCTCATTCTTACTTTATGATCTCCTTCTTTCTTCAATACTTCCTTCTCCTCTGTTCAATTTTAAAAATAAAGCCTTTGATTAAGCTTCCTCAGTTATTTCGCAAGTCATCTTTAATATACCCTAATGGATCTCCAAAATCGTAACCCTCCAATAGAGAGACCTTCGCCTTCCCCCGTCACTACCGCACCTGAAAACGTCTCTCCCCCTGCTATTACCGAACACGGCCATGGTGGAGGTGATGTCACGGTCGGAAAAAAAGGGAAGAAATGAAAATGTTGAGTTGGCCTATCATCCAGAGTAGACCATTTCAGATATTGTGCCAAAGAGTTGAGGAAAGACAATAACTTCAACATTAAAGAGAACACCAAACAGTAGGTCTTAGTATGTACCTTTCCAACTCTCATAATAGAACGTATTCTCCCTATCACTTCGAAAGGACCGCGGATGGAACAACAGGACGGACCTTGTCCTCGGGCTTCCTCGAGGGGAGGAGTCAATTACAAGTCATTGCCTCGGGCACTCGTATATCATTAGATATCCTTTTTGAATGGGTTTTTCTCTTCCAATGGACGAGATCGTGGCCAAGTTCTGTATCAATTACAAGTTGTGTCTAGCATAAATAGATCCTCAAGTATGAAAGTTGGTCACGGGCCTCCGACACCTGGCTTCCAAAGTCGATGCTGCATTCACTTACCAGTATTTACTTCATCTGTACTCTCCCAAGATCTATTGAGGGGGAGTGTTGATGACTAATTTTGACCCTCCCTTTTAAAATTAAATTATTTATACTTAATGATTTACAATAAATGTGTTGAAAATATTTTCTAACCAACAATACTTATTTTTATAAAAATATAACACAAATAGGTAATTGATAGTGTTAAATTAATAATTCGATATTAAATGTTTATAAAATATATTAGCCTTACTATTTTAAAATAATTAAAATAACCTCTATATTTTAAAACACAAGTTTTACAATTAATTTAACAAATTAACCTTTGTTTTTTAAT
Organism: Nicotiana obtusifolia; assembly: GCA_002018475.1. Lineage (NCBI taxonomy): Eukaryota > Viridiplantae > Streptophyta > Magnoliopsida > Solanales > Solanaceae > Nicotiana > Nicotiana obtusifolia. Next base: position 8,805 of record MCJB01048981.1, read on the forward strand.
TAACTCATTTATTATTTGAACTAATCTGAAATTAGTTTCATAATTTTGAAAATAAAGTGTCTAATAAATAATTAGTTAATTACAGTAATTAGTGGTGTATTTGATGATTATAATTTCTATCAAATTTAATTAGAATTAGTTAAGTTTAATTTAAATTAATTTTAGAAGGTTAAGACTAAAGGGCTATAATTGCAAAGACCAAATCAAATTTAATTTGGCTATTTGTTAAAACAAAATTTGCCAAAACAATTGGCCTAATCCCCACTATCTGACCTCGTCCGAAATCCCTCTCTATTCCACCTTGGCGATCCGTCCAAACCCCTAAAGACCAATAGAATTATGCCATGTATCCCATCTCCCACACTCACAAAACAAGCACAAACTAATTTGGATCGTTGATCCAACATATCAACGGTCCGTAATTAATTCTGGTTTTTTTCTTTTCTTTTAATTCCCGCTGAAATCTCATCTCCACAATTGAAATACAGAGATCCAACGACTATCCTTTTTCACAATAAAAATTATTTATCAATTCTTATGTCGTGATTTATCAGTGCCATTGATCAAACGATCCAACGGCCCAGATCCCATCCCTTATCCCAAACTAACCAAACACCCCATTAACCTTAATCATTTTCCACCAGACCCACCGCCCCTGTTTCCTCTTTCACTCTCTTTTCGCTCATCTGCTCAATCCCCATTAGTCACAGGACCTTACACAAATTCATGCAAGGTCAACAAATCAACCACGAAATCATCATGTTTGCCCTCTAATATGCGAATCCAGCCGATCCATTTCCATTAAGAAGTGAGGATTTACCAATGCATGTGGACTTTTGATGGTTTTGAATATGGTCTAATGACTGTTGGGGCACTATGAACTTAGTTAAAGGTCCCTGTAGGTTTGGACTTGTCAGTAGGGTTAGTAAGGTCAGGGTTTCTGCTCTACCACCTCAAATCATTCAACTTAGAATCTCAAACTTGAAATAGTCTACTAGTGATTACTATAACCTCTCCTTGTATACATCTATGGTTGGTTCCTAGCACCTTCTCTTAGAAGAATAAGAAACCTTACCTAAATCTCATCGATTATTAGATTAATAGGATAATAATATAATAAGTGAATAGGTACCCTAGTAAACCTTTAAATATTAGGTGGCGACTCTCTTTCATCAACAACAGGGAAAACACTAGTTGAATCTTATTTTGACTTGTGCACAATAGGGTGCAACAACAAGGCGACTCTGCTGGGGATCTTTATACTTAGGTTATAACCTTAGCAGACTTAGACTAGATCTGAAATTTAGGGATGTTTGTTTATATACTGCTTAATTGTGCTTAATTTCACAAATATGTGCCTACCTGTCTTACTTGTTTAACATATACTTATTTGCCTGCTTTAATATTATTAATGGTGATTGTGTTGTGATATTGATATGTATGTGGTGAGATAAGGTGGGCTTGATACGCGTGTTGCTAGTAGGGGAACTACTCGGAGCCATGCAGTGAGATAAGGTGGGCTAAAACGCGTGTAGCTATTTCGATAAAATAATTTTCAAAACTAAATGCAAGGCTCACGCGGTGATATAAGGAAAGATTGTGATTGAAATTGTAAAATGTGAATACAAGGCGATATCTCGGTTGTGATTCTTGTTNGACCCACCGCCCCTGTTTCCTCTTTCACTCTCTTTTCGCTCATCTGCTCAATCCCCATTAGTCACAGGACCTTACACAAATTCATGCAAGGTCAACAAATCAACCACGAAATCATCATGTTTGCCCTCTAATATGCGAATCCAGCCGATCCATTTCCATTAAGAAGTGAGGATTTACCAATGCATGTGGACTTTTGATGGTTTTGAATATGGTCTAATGACTGTTGGGGCACTATGAACTTAGTTAAAGGTCCCTGTAGGTTTGGACTTGTCAGTAGGGTTAGTAAGGTCAGGGTTTCTGCTCTACCACCTCAAATCATTCAACTTAGAATCTCAAACTTGAAATAGTCTACTAGTGATTACTATAACCTCTCCTTGTATACATCTATGGTTGGTTCCTTTAAGTGTTCTGATGCATGTTCTTGGATACTATAAACGCTTGCACCAACCTACATTCTTGTATTTGAATTGTGATCTTAGAGTTGATGATTTTCATATCCTTAAGCTCTGCTGATAGTATTTTATGTAGCTTTTGTTTCCATATGTATTACCTTGATTTGTGTGTTTATTGCTGCTACTATATTGGTTACTACAGTGAATGCCTCATTTTCAACTAAACATGTAGGGAGGAGTGAGTGTGAATAGCTAAGGGCATATGGGAGTAGGGAGGAGTGAGTGTGAATAGCTAAGGGTATATGGGAGTAGGATCTAGTTTGTGGTTGGGATGCCCCCTAACACAATCACTGCTCGGGGTCCCTAAGACCCTTGTGAACTCTAAAGTGCCAGGGGTCCAATGAGTGTCTTACGCATGAATGAGATTTTTCCCTTATATCTTAATCATTGACACTTATTAATCTCTTTAGGGTTGATGCAAATGAATATGGCTTCACTGTGATTGTTAATTTTACTTACTCTTTAACTATTTTATCTTATTGAGCCTCATAATTAAATTTACTCTACTCTTTGATCATAGTTGAATGTTACAACTTATTTATTGGGCCTCATCACTAATGTCTTTCTTTTTTGCATGTATGATTGAATAGAACTCAGGCCCAAGTTCCAATCTAGAGTCCAAGTCGCTGAAGCCTGTCCCTACTGTGTTCGAAATCTGTTAGGCCTATATTTCTTTTGGGCCCAAATTCTGAGCCACTTCCCTTTCTTTCCTTACTATTAGATAAGCTGAACTCATTATCTGTTTTCTGTATATATTATGACACTAAAACTATTATTGAATATTTTTATTATGCTTTAATCATTTTAGGAACTAGGTAAGCCAAGTCCACTAGATAATTAAAAAGGAAAAACCACTGTTTACATTATGTTAGTTATAAAACTTCAACACTTTGATTGTTTCTTTTTTTTTTCTGTACAAAATTTCATTGCTATTTCTTTTTGCTAACTGCTTTAATGAAGTTCTTTTGACGTTTTAAAAATGATTTGAAAATAAAGCGACTCTTTTCCTAAAAGTCGGAATTGAAAGGATGATTATAAAGTTGGTTTTCTATAAGTAAACACGGTCAGGCCTAAGTATCATCTAGCCTCAACAAGTTTTCTTCAAGACATGGATACAAATTGAAATCAATCATTAAGGTATAGTCAAGGCCCAATTTTCTAAAAGTTTTTACTCTACTAGATTTATACATATAGCCATTTTATTTCAAAAGATAAAGCATTCAAAACATAGCCACTTTTTACAAATCTTTTCAAGTTTTGTAGATATAAACATTACAAAGACATTTCCAAATCTTTCCAATTTTGTAGATATAAACATTTTTCAAAGACTTTTACAAATTAAACCCATGATATCTTTCCAAAGTACATATACTATTTTCTTTCAAATGATGGACTTTAAATAAAGACGTAAAGTAAGCCACAAACTTTTAAGCACTAACTAAATAGAATATAGACACCTAATTCCCTAAACCTAGTCTAAGTGCTATGGAGCCACCTCGGGTAGATTTTAGGGGATGCCTAGCACCTTCTCTTAGAAGAATAAGAAACCTTACCTAAATCTCATCGATTATTAGATTAATAGGATAATAATATAATAAGTGAATAGGTACCCTAGTAAACCTTTAAATATTAGGTGGCGACTCTCTTTCATCAACAACAGGGAAAACACTAGTTGAATCTTATTTTGACTTGTGCAAAATAGGGTGCAACAACAAGGCGACTCTGCTGGGGATCTTTATACTTAGGTTATAACCTTAGCAGACTTAGACTAGATCTGAAATTTAGGGATGTTTGTTTATATACTGCTTAATTGTGCTTAATTTCACAAATATGTGCCTACCTGTCTTACTTGTTTAACATATACTTATTTGCCTGCTTTAATATTAGTACTGGTGATTGTGTTGTGATATTGATATGCATGTGGTGAGATAAGGTGGGCTTGATACGCGTGTTGCTAGTAGGGGAACTACTCGGAGCCATGCAGTGAGATAAGGTGCGCTAAAACGCGTGTAGCTATTTCGATAAAATAATTTTCAAAACTAAATGCAAGGCTCACGCGGTGATATAAGGAAATATTGTGATTGAAATTGTAAAATGTGAATACAAGGCGATATCTCGGTTGTGATTCTTGTTGTACATGCCATGTTGAAAATGTTTATTGGTTGAACAGTTTTTGTTGTTTCTCTTCCTTGTCTTACCGATTTTTGTCCATGTTTGATTACTTGTGGTTCTCATTATTGTTCCCTTCCGTTGCCTTTTTGCTTTAAATTATGTCATTGGCTTGCGTTATTAAACTGCTTTGTTATTATTCATTTCTCCGCTCTCTGTTACTCCCTGTTATTATATTTTGTTCCATTTATCCTGTCCTACTAGGTATCTTGACCTGGCCTCGTCATTACTCTACCGAGGTTAGGCTTGATACTTAGTGCGTAAAGTTGTAGTGTACTCATACTATGCTTTTGCATATTTTTATGCTGATCCAGGTACGTCTGCCCGTGCTGGACGCTAGTGATTGATTGATTAGGTGCTTTTGTTGACTTCAAAGTGTACCTGCTCGACGTTCGCAGGCCTCGAAGTGTTCTTATGTTTTTAGAAATTCTACTGTTTATTCCTTGTTCCAAACAGTATTGTATTCCGAGACTATCAGTACGTTCTTGTAGAACTTATGATTCTGTTCCGCCAGGTTTTGCGGAGTTGTTGACAGTTGTACTGTCGAGTTCCATTATGATAGTTTGAATAGTTTAATTTGAAGTTTTATTATTATTTCTGTTGTTTCTCAATGCATGCTAGGGTTACCATAAGTTGGTAAAATACCAACTTATCAAAACCCAAACTTAAACTATTGCTTGTCCTCAAGAAATCGAAGCTTAAAATCTCTTTCCAAGTAATCAACTCAATACAACACCAACATCATACCAAGTCAAAAAGTCCACTTTAAACACAAACACATGGCTTTGATTGGTAAGAACAATTAATCCAAATCATATGAATCACCAAACACTTCTCATAAATCTCTCTCTCTATCTATATCTCTCTCTATATATTTATATGAAGCAGGGCCAAAGAATGTTGACCGGCACCTCTCTTAATATAGGATTACTATTTATCTTTTTTCTCATTTATTTGCTATTTTCCCTTATTTTTCTATTTTTTCCTTATTTACTCGTTAAGGACTTATTCCTAAACGATGTAACAGAACAAATTCTTTCAATTACAAATATATTGATGCGTTTCCAAAAGACTTCTCACTCAATTACACACCATTTCAGAATAGTTAATCACATAACAAAATCGAAAAGGGGTTCTTTCACATTTTGTATGTGCTTTTTCCCCTTCCCCTGTTTAACAAAACCAAAAAGGGCTTTAAGGGGTCATTAAGTGTGATGTCAAAAACCAATCGATTAGAACTTAATAATTGTTTGTCCCCATTAAAGCCCACTGAAGATTCAACAGAATAGCATTGGTTTCTTCTCTAACGGAAGGGCCTGCGTGAACCTTTTGTGCTTTCAAAATTCTCTATTTTATTTTCTTTATATATTCTGCTCTTTAATAATTCTATGATTTGATTTTTTTTGGATGCAGAGAAGTTCAAATTAAAGAGATGCAAACCAATATGAATGATTGACAATTGAGAGGCAAGTCATGAAGGGATCGATTTAACACAAGGCTGTTGATTATGATGTCCAAAAATGTTATTCCTCTTGAATGTTAACAAACTCTATGAAGGGGTTATTTTTTATTTTCTGATAACTAAATATAGAAACTATTCAGAAGCTTGACTATGTTAACGCATGAAGAAAGTTTCTGAAGAATCGGTAGCAGGAAGTATGGAGAAAAGGCATCACCTGTTAAATATGTTTTTCCCCGAAAGCCTGAATAATTTCGGTACTTAGCTTATACTTGAGCCATTTCATTGTTGCACTTCTTGGACTATATCTTTTGATTTTAATTTTTGGTTTATAACGAAAAAATATGGGTGCAACTTTCATTGATTTTTGGTTTGCCTTCTTATTGTGTAAGTTTCGCAAATATCTATATTCTATAATTGAAGTTATAAATATGTGTGAGTAGAATAATTTTAGACATACAACTTACCGGTATTTATAGTTATTTTAGACACATACTTTTCGGTCATTACAAACAATTAATTTTATAATTTTGGAATATTGACCGGGTAATGTGGAGACCTCATTAACTAGAATACATATTTTCTTGCATATTCTCTGTATTTTAAATGGGCTCAGACTCCTGAGAAGATGAATGCTAGAGCAGGGAAATAGTATTCGAGAGAGATGGCATAACCTTCTACGCCCAGATATTAAGGTTTTCTTTTCCTATACTTTTTTTTTTCCTTATCTTCTAAAGTGTTATTTTTTTTGTATTAATTTAGTCTAATGGTTCCCTAATATCGTACTCATCAACGATCTTTAGTCTCTCACCAAATTGAAGTGTTACAGTATCAATAGATATGATGTAGGACAACCAGATCAAGCTACGTTCATGCCATCAATGTTGGATAAGACAAGACAAGACGTTGGTTAGCCTTGGAGAAGAGCCAAGCGTTCACGCATTCACTAATTTGGCTATGGACGAAATTAGAAGTTGAAGATGTACATTTGTGTTTATGTTGTATTATTGTGTTGCTGTAGAAGACATTGATTCTTACTTAAGGGGTCCTGCGTGACTATTCTTTAAATTAGGCAAATTCTTGCATTTTTGTTAATTAGTTGTTTCCTAGTTGATTTAGGTTAAATAGCTATTCTTTTCCTAGTGGATTTAGATAAAGGCTCATTCTATATAAGCCTAAACACTTCATTATTTTGAGACCTTTTGACATTATTATCAATTAAAAAACGGCAGCACACTGCTCCTAAAATCTTGTGAATTAACTTGTCCAATTTTGGTGTGGTTCCAAATTAAACTTGTTCCTTTGTTTGATTGAACAATTAGCAAGATCATCGTTATCTTGAGGGTCGTTCGTATAGCATAGGTACTCCTTGATTTCTTCAAGAAGGTAAGTAGACTAGTTCCTACTTGTTGTCTTGATAATTCATAGTGAGTCTTGCTTCTATCTTTTATTTTCTTGTTTCCGCGTTTAATATTGCATCAGTTGGTATCGGAGCAATTATATTGCACCACAACGTGTGACTTTAACTTGTCCAATTTTGGTGTGATTCAAAATTGAACTTGTTCTAGACCATTGTTGTCTTGAGGTTTGTTCGTATAGTATAGGTACTCCGTGACTTCATCAAGAAGGTAAGTAGACTAGTTCCTACTTGTTGTCTTGATAGTTCATTGAGCGTCTTGTTTCTATCTTTTGTTTTCTTATTTTTGCTTTTTATAGTGCATCATAGCCTGCTCAAATATGTGGCCATTCTGAGCCCGCAGAACAGTTCTACGATCGCATAACGCCCCGCAGAACCTCCTTCCGATTTTCTTCATGCTGGCTCTACGATGAATTGTGCGGCCCATGAAATGATTATGCGGTCGCATAATTGACCGCAAAATGTCCTTAATAAATTGGCCCTTTTACTGCTCCGCTCATCGGAGGATCTGCGGTCCGCGGATTAATTTTGCGGTCGCATAATGCACCATAGAAATGCCATGCTCTGCAGCAATTTTCCTTCCAACTTCCCAGCGTATTGCGCAACCCAAAAAGTCTGTATCGCAATTTTCAACCCTCAATCACGTTAGCCTACCTCGGCACCACAAAACCCCGAGATTTAGGTAAAATTTTACGGGGTTTTACATCCTCCCTCACTTAGGATCATTTGTCCTCGAATAAGGAGTAGAGTCTGCCTAAACAACCAACATAACTCTTCTCTTATTTTGCACATCTCAAACTCCCAAATTTTGGCTAACTCCCAAAATTTTTAGAAATTTCGGCGGAGTTTCCCCTGTAATTGGGCCTATCCACCTATTAGAGAATCCCAAAAATCAGTCCTAACAGCATAACCACAACACAACAAGGTATCACAATATGAAGCAACATTGACCATAATGTCATAAACATTATATTATCCAAAAGGAGCATCCTAGACATAAACTGTACAAGTGGAACACAATTTATAGAAAATAAGCTCTTAACATTTTTATAGAACACAACTACGTAGTAATTCTAACAAATGAGGATACTTCTTCTTCATCTCTTCCTCGGCCTCCCAGGTGGCCTCTTCAACCTGTTGGTTTTGCCATAGCACTTTCATGGAGGCAATCTCTTTATTTCTCAGCTTTTGGACTTGCCTCTCAAGAATGGCAATCAGAATCTGCTCATAAGTCAATTCTTCATTAACCTCCGTAGCCTCAATTGGGACAATGAGTGTCGGGTCTCCAACGACCTTCTTCAACATAGATACATGAAACACCCGGTGCACCAATGACCTGGTGCACCAACGACATCTCTGGTGGTAGCTCAAGCCCGTAAGCCACCTGAACAATCCTCTGAATGATTTTGTACGATCTGACATACCTCCGACTCAATTTTACTTTCTTCCCAAACCGCATTATACCCTAGATAGCATGGACGGTCTCTGATGTTAAGATGAATTCTAGTACTACTTGGTATTATCCGAGAAGGGTGCACATTTCAGAAGGCGTTCTGGTTGGTCCACTGCTGATGTTCAGATTTTGCTATGTGGCAGGAAGAATTATTGAAGTATTTCTCATGGAATGAATGTGTATGAAGGATGTGTCAGTTACTTGAGTGGTCGAGTTGGGATCAGATATGGTAATTTTGGTATTCCAGAGATTTGGAGGGAGTTCTCAGAGGTTGATTGTTCCTCAGTTGCGGATTGTGAAGGTATCCAAAGTTAGACAGATAATAGTATGCATTATGGTTAGGTTATTGTAGACTTTTAGAGGTTATTTATCTGTTTGGGGATGACCGGAGTTGATTTGGGGGCCCATTGGTAGGCCAAATGAGGATGTGTATGTATGTGTATTCTACACCGCGTCGAATTTGTTGACTCAACACTGCTACTGTTGAGGGATGTGTCATTCGGTTAGAGTTGAACTTGTTCGTGTTCTGATATGTTCTATATGTTACTCTTCTAAGCTACAATGGTCTGTGAGACTATTGACTATTTGCACACATGATGCGGTTCTATTTGGGCCTTGCAGCGAAATTCAAGCGAGATGGTTCTTGGGGGTGTTGAATGGTTGATTGCTCCTTGGTTATGGTCTCTCCGGTTTATGATATATTGTACTATTCATTTCTCCATGGTTATGGTCATGCACAACATGTTTTTGTTGTTGATTTGTGTATGGTTGTTGATTCTGAGCATTATGGCTCGAGGTATTTCATGTGGATCGGTGTTTGGATTGGGTCACGTGTTGTGGTAGAGTTATGTTGGGATATGATCTGATGCACTTATTTCGCGTGTTTTGCTACTCCTCTTTGAGATGGGTGTGTAGTATTGCGCTTTTTGGTGGTATTTGTTGAGCTTGCGGGACGATTCTCTCATTTGGTTCTTCTTTCATCATTTGTCACATTTGAGTGGTTGCTTGTTGGGTGCACGAATTGCAAGGTTTGTGGCTTAGGTAGTATTGTTGTAGCATGTCAGTAAAGAAGCTTGTATTTGGCGAGATGAGGTCATTGGACCTGGAATGAGTGCCATCAGATTTGATTGAGATATGTTGATGCAATATTAAACGCGGAAACAAGAAAACAAAAGATAGAAGCAAGACGCTCTATGAATTATCAAGACAACAAGTAGGAACTAGTCTATTTACCTTTGTGATGAAATCAAGGAGTACCTATACTATACGAACGACCCTCAAGATAACGATGATCTTGCAAATTGTTCGATCAAACAAGAAAACAAGTTCAATTTTGAATTACACCAAAATTGGACAAGTTAAAGTCACACGTTTGGAAGCACAAAACGCTTGGCCGAAATTTCTTTATAAAATTGATGTAAGATCCCAAAAATAATGAAGTGTTTAGGCTTATATAGAATGAGCCTTTACCTAAATCAACTAGGAAAAGAATAACTAGTTAACCTAAATCAACTAGGAAACAGATAACTAACAAAAAGGCCACAATTTGGCTAAGTTTAAGACGTAGTCACGCAGGACTCCAAAACAAGTAAGAATTAATGTTTTCCATAACTACACAATAATCTCAACACAGTAACAAACATCACACGCCAAAAGCTTGACTCTTCTTCACCATCAAATGTGCGTCATGTAGCACTTTAGCTTGACTTCTCGTGAATGGTATTGAAGGTTTAAACGTATCATGATCAGGTTGACCTGCATCATCCTTCCCTTCTTGGGAAGATTTCGTCCTCGAAATCGAACCTTCTTCATATTTCAAAGCAACACAAGGAGTCAAGTCAGTGACATTGAATGTCTTAGAGACAGCATAATCATCAGGCAAATCTATGACATAAGCATTATAATTGATCTTTTGAAACACTTGAAATGGTCCATCTCCCCCCGGAGCCATCTTCCCTTTCCTATGGTTCGGAAATCTTTCCTTTCGGAAGTGCACCCAAACCCAGTCACCTTTCTTTAAGTCCATCTTTTTCCTTCCTTTATTCTTCTTGACCGCTACCTTTTCATAAGCATCCTCCAAAGTTTTCCCAACCTTAGCATGCAATTCGAGCAACGCGGCTGCCCGGTTTTCTCCATCAATGCTAATAACTGCATCTCGGCGAAGGAACAAGATCAAGTGGTATCAAAGGATTAAAACCATAAACACATTCAAATGGAGTAATGCTAGTCATGCGATGAAAAGTTCTATTATATGAGAACTCCATAATAGGTAATTGGTCAGCCCAAGTGCCGGACTTCCCTTTGGTCAAAGCTCGAAAAAGAGCTCCCAAGGTGCGATTAACAACCTTAGTTTGACAGTCAATCTGTGGATGATGTGATGTAGAAAATAACAGCTTGGTGCCAAGAGCACCCCACAAACACTTCCAAAAGTGACTCAAAAATTTAGCATCCCTATCACTAATAATAGTTCGAGGCACACCATGCAACTTTAATACATTAGCAATGAACAAAGAAGCAACATATTGTGCATCATCACATTTTTTATAAGGAATGAAATGAGCCATCTTAGAAAACCTATCAACAACCACATAAATGCTATCATGACCACCCCTAGATCGCGGCAGCCCCATCATAAAATCCATCGAAATATCTACCCAAGAACTAGTAGGAACGGGTAAGGGAGTATACAAACCATGATTATTAGACCTAGACTTAGCTCTTTTAAACTCAAAACACGCTCCACACATTCTCTCGACATCTCGCCTCATCTTAGGCCAAGGGAATTGTTCCCCTAATATAGCTAATGTCCTATCTACCCCAATGTGTCCCATCAAACCCCCACAATGCGCCTCAAGCACCAACAACTCTCGCCACGACGACTCGGGTATACAAACTCTCCTCTTCTTATAAAGGTACCCATCATGCCACTGATATTTCTCAATCCGCTGCCCACTAGTTATGGCATCACACACACACTTAAGTTTAGGGTCATGCTCATACATAGATTTAATACTCTCAAAACCCATCAACCCAGATGCAAACGTGATAGCCAAAGCAAACTTCCTAGATAGTGCGTCAGCTACTACATTCTCCTTTCCCTTCTTGTAATGAATCACGTAAGGGAAACTCTCAATGAACTCTACCCACTTGGCATGTCGTTTATTTGGTTTCTCCTGAACCCTAAGATGTTTGAGTGACTCATGATCACTCATAATTACAAATTCCTTAGGCCATAGGTAATGTTTCCAATGAGCTAAGACTCTCATGAGGGCAAACAACTCTTTATCGTATGTAGAGTAATTAAAGGAAGCCCCCTTCGGCTTCTCACTAAAATAGGCAATAGGCTTCCCATCTTGCATAAGAACACCTCTAATTCCCACCCCCGAGGCGTCACACTCAATTTCAAACGCCTTACTAAATAAGGTAATTGTAACAATGGGGCATACGTTTCAATTCTTGGAAGGCACCCTCTTGCGGCTCCCCCCAAACAAAAGGCATGTCTTTTCTCAACCAACTCCGTGAGTGGTGCTGCTATGGTGCTAATGTCTTCAACAAAGCGGTTGTAGAAACTAGCTAGTCCATGGAAACTTCTAACATGTGAAACAGAAGTAGGAGTAGGCCAGTTTCTAATAGCTTCTACCTTAGATTAATCTACTTCAACACCATTAACTTTTCAGCTCTTAATACTTCAAACACTTGCCTTAGGTGATCAACATGGTCATCTAAACTTCTACTATAAATTAGGATATCATCAAAGTAGACAACCACAAACTTATTAAGAAACGGTTTAAGCACATGATTCATAAATCGCATGAACGTACTAGGTGCGTTGGAGAGACCAAAACGCATCACCAACCATTCATATAGACCAAACATGGTCTTGAATGCAGTTTTCCACTCATCACCCGGTTTCATACGGATTTGGTGGTAACCGGACCTAAGATCAATCTTAGGAAACACACTTGAACCACATAACTCATCTAGCATGTCATATAACCTAAGGATAGGATGACGATACTTTATCGTTATCTTGTTGAAGGCCCGGTAATCAACACACATCCTCCAGGTGTCGTCTTTCTTTGGAACCAAGATCACGGGTACGGCACACGGACTTAGACTCTCTCGAACTAGCCCCTTACTCAATAGCTCATTGACTTGCCGTTGCAACTCCATAGTATCCTGTGGGTTGCTTTGATATGCGGGTTTGTTCGGAATTTGTGACCCCAGAACAAAGTCAATTTGGTGTTCTATCCCCCGTAATGGAGGTAGTCCACTCGGCATCTCCTCGAGAAACATGTCCCTGTATTCCTGCAAAACATCACTAATGAGTGCCTGCTTTACTACCTTAATTCACCACATTCACTCAACCACTGCAATCGATAAGGATGGGGATGTTTCCTCGTAGGTGTACTAAGTTGAGTCACTAACGTGTGGCTTACTACATTAGTGCAACTTCCGGAATCTATTATCATCGAGCACACCTTTCCTTTCACCCTACATCTAGTATGAAACAAGTTCTCACGCTGCACATCTCCTTCCTCCTGTACGTTCATAGTGCTCAACTTACTATGTACCACTAAGAACATATTCACACCCTCTTCTTCTAACTCTTCCTCGCCGCACTCAAGTAATTCTGCCCCCTAATCTTCCTCAATCTCCTCTTCACTTTCTTCTTCACACACAGTTCCATCATCAAGAATGAACATGGTCCTCCGTGTTGGACAATCCTTAGTGAAATGTCCATACCCTTTGCATTTGAGACACTGAAAAGAAGATGCGCTAGGAGAATTGAGTTGAGTCTTTGAATTACCTCCGGACCCCTTAGGGTCAACTTCAGGTGCCGCAGCTTGGCTAGCTTCTTAGGCTCTCGGTTTTGGCTTGCTATAGGCTCTCGGGTTTGGCTTGCTTCCCCAGTTTTCGGCATCTTCCATTATATGTTTCGACGTATGATAGTGGAATCGGAACCCCCTCTATATCGAGCTGCCCGGCTTTCTTTAATCATCTTTTCGGCTTCAATGGCAGCTAAGAACACATCATGAAGAGCAATGAACGCATGTAGCCTCAACTGATTGGAGATATCATTATTCAACCCATTCTTGAATCGGATAATAGTGATGCAAGTCAACCTGATCATAATACGTTTAAACCTTCAAGACCATTCACGAGAAGTAAAGCTAAAGAGCTTCATGATGCACATTTGATGGTGAAGAAGAGCTAAGCGATTGGCGTGTGATGTGTTTGAATGTGTTGAGATTATTGTGTAGTTATGGAAGACATTAATTCTTACTTGTTTTGGAGTCCTGCGTGACTATTTCTTAAAGTTAGCCAAATTGTGGCCTTTTTGTTAATTAGTTATTTCCTAATTGATTTAGGTTACTAGTTATTCTTTTCCTATTTGAGTTAGGTAAAGGCTCATTCTATATAAGCCTAAAGACTTTATTGTTTTGACACCTTTTGACATTATTTTCAATAAAAACGACAGCAACATTGCTCCCAAAAATCGTGTGAATTAACTAGTCCAATTTCGGTGTGATTCAAAATTGAACTTGTTCCTTTGTCTGATTGAATAATTTGCAAGATCATCGTTATCTTGAGGGTCATTCGTATAGCATAGGTACTCCTTGATTTCATCAAGAAGGTAAGTAGACTAGTTCCGACTTGTTGTCTTGATAATTCATAGAGCGTCTTGCTTTTATCCTTTGTTTTCTTGTTTCCGTATTTTATATTGCATCAGTTGGTATCAGAGCTTGGAACGGGTTTGTTTCTACAATACCAATCCTGTTCTTCGTGCCTTAGTTTTAAGTTCTAATTCATAAATTTCGTTTTTGAAAAAAAAAAAACGTGAAAAAAAAAGAAGAATGAAAAATCGAAAATTTGTGTTGTTGAAGTTGTTGAATCATCTAGGGATTAAAGTCTTGAAGATTGATTGATAAAGAAACGTGCTTGAACCAAATCTTGAAGTTCTTGATCGTTAGAAACCGATAATCTTGAAATCTTGAAACTCTAGTTGAAAATTCTTGAAGGTGCACGATTAAATCTTGAAAATCTTGAAGTTCTTGGAGTCAATTAAAGGAAGCCAATTTGAAGACAATTGTGAAATCCTACCCAAAAATTTGAGTGAACCCGAGAGTCATTCAAAAAGTAAGAGAGAGAATTTTAACTAACCTTAACACATTCTCTAGTATTGTTTCTTTTGCAGGTACATGGCTACGGAAGGAGAAAAGGTTGTGACTGACATTACTTTGGCCGACCTCTTGGCCAAGGTAAGGTCAATTAGCGCCCGAATGGAGAACATAGAAAGATCCTCTACCAATCAGAAGCATGCCGGAGAAGGATCTAGTGACGGTTCCATCGTTATACCCGAGCAGTTCGTGGAGTTAGCTTGCCAAAATGAGCAGAGGGACGGAGGTGCTCAAAATTTCAGGACCATGAGGATTCCCCGGGGTGTCATACCACCAATAATGCCAACCCGGAGAAACATAGCACCCGTATGGGATATGAGAGCAGCCCGAGAGGATGATCAACCCGAATTCAACGAATTTGAAGATGATGATTTGGGGCCACGGAATCCGAGAGTAGGACAAAGGAATGAAGGCCGAGAGTACGTGGGAAGACGTGGTTATGATCATGGTCCGAGAGGGAGGCTTAGAGGTTTTGGTGGAAGGAACTTAGAGTATGAATTTGATGAGCATGCTGAGCATTATGAGGACTTCCAACCAATCTTACCAAACCGAGGGGGCCGAGACCATGTCCGAGACAGTGGGTTGAACAGCGTCAAGGTTACTATCCGTGCTTTCAAAGGAACTAGTGATCCTGACCGATTTTTAGAATGGAAGCGTCAAGTTGAGCGGATATTTGAAATTAATGATATGTCTGAGGAGAAGAAGGCTACATATGCCATTGCTGCTTTCGAGTCCTATGCTTCGACTTGGTGGGAGGCTGAGAAAAGATCCAGAGTTAGACATAACCAACCGGCACACATAACATGGATGGAATTGAAGCAAATAATGACTCGTAAATATGTGAACCCATGGCACAAGCAAGAATAGTTAGGGAAGTAGTATGATTTGAAACAAGGGTTGAAGTCCGTGGAATAATACTATGATGACTTTGAGAAGATTCGTCTATCACTTGACATGGAAGACGAAGAAGTAGAAGAGGCTATTATCTGATTCAAGAACGGGTTGAATAATGATATCTCAAATCAATTGAGGCTACATGTGTTCCTTGCTCTTCATGATGTGTTCTTAGCTGCCATTGAAGCCGAAAAGATGATTAAAGAAAGACGAGCAGCTCGATATAGAGGGGGTTCCGATTCCACTATCATTCGTTCGAAACAAAGAATGGAAGACGCCAAAAACTGGGGGAGCAACCCAGACCTGAGAGCCTATAGCAAGCCAAAACCGAGAGCCTAAGAAGCTATCCCAAGCTGCGGCACCTGGAGTTGACCCTAAGGGGTCCGTAGGTAATTCTAAGACTCAACTCAATTCTCCTAGCGCATCTTCTTTTCAGTGTCACAAATGCAAAGGGTATGGACATTTCGCTAAGTATTGTCCAACACGGAGGACCATGTTCATTCTTGATGAATAAGAAAGTGAAGAAGAGATTGAGGAAGATCAGGGGGCAGAATTGGTTGAGTGCGGCGAAGAAGAGGTAGAAGAAGAGGGTGTGGATACGTTCTTAGTGGTACGTAGGAACTTGAGCACTATGAACGTATAGGAGGAAGGAGATGTGTAGCGTGAGAACTTATTTCATGCTAGATGTAGGGTGAAAAGAAAGGTGTGCTCGATGATAATAGATTCCGGAAGTTGCACTAATGTAGTAAGCCACACGTTAGTGACTCAACTTAGTATACCTACGAGGAAACATCCCCATCCTTATCGATTGCAGTGGTTGAGTGAATGTGGTGAATTAAATGTAGTAAAGCAAGCACTCATTAAGTTCAAGGTGAAAGCTTATCAGGATGAAATCTTGTGCGATATGGTGCCTATGCAGGCGTGCCATTTACTATTGGGCAGGCCTTAGTAGTTTGATAGATGTGTTCGTCATGATTGAAGGGCCAACACTTATACGGTCAAGCTGGAGGGCAAGAGTTATGTACTTAAACCCTTAACACCGCAACAAGTTAGTGATGATTACAAACGCATGCGGGAACTGAAAGAGGCGGTTAGAGCTAAGGCTCCAATGGAGCCTAAATCCGAAGCCATAACCAATGCTAGTACATCGAACCTGTCAGGTAATATTTGTTCCATGATGCAACCAGGTGAGTATTTGAGAGGTAATGATAGTTCTAAACTCTTAATTTGCCTAATTCATAAGGGTGTTTACTGAAGCTCTAATGATGAAGTTTCTACTAACATTCACCCCTTGCCTAGTGTTGTTAGTGATGTTTTGCAGGAATACAGGTACATGTTTCCCGAGGAGATGCCGAGTGGACTACCTCCATTGAGGGGGATAGAACACCAAATTGACTTTGTTCCGAGGTCACAAATTCCGAACAAACCTGCTTATCGAAGCAATCCACAGGATACTAAGGAGTTGCAACGACAAGTGGATGAGCTATTGAGTAAGGGGCTAGTTCGAGAGAGTCTAAGTCCGTGTGCCGTACCCATGATCTTGGTTCCAAAGAAAGACGACACCTAAAGGATGTGTGTTAATTGCCGAGCCGTCAACAAGATAACGGTAAAGTATCATCATCCTATCCCTAGGTTTGATGACATGCTAGATGAGTTATGTGGCTCAAGTGTGTTTTCTAAGATTGATCTTAGGTCCGGTTACCACCAAATCCGTATGAAATTGGGTGATGAGTGGAAAGCTGCATTCAAGACCAAGTTTAGTCTATATGAATGGTTGGTGATGCCTTTTGGTCTCTCCAACGCACCTAATACGTTCACGCGATTGATGAATCATGTGCTTAAACCGTTTC
Organism: Nicotiana obtusifolia; assembly: GCA_002018475.1. Classification (NCBI taxonomy): domain Eukaryota; kingdom Viridiplantae; phylum Streptophyta; class Magnoliopsida; order Solanales; family Solanaceae; genus Nicotiana; species Nicotiana obtusifolia. Next base: position 26,337 of record MCJB01048981.1, read on the forward strand.
TTAATAAATTTGTGGTTGTCTACTTTGATGATATCCTGATTTATAGTAGAAGTTTAGATGACCATGTTGATAACATAAGGCAAGTGTTTGAAGTATTAAGAGCTGAAAAGTTATATGTTAATTACAAGAAGTGTGCTTTTTGTGTAAAGAAAGTTGTATTTCTGGGATTTGTTGTAAGTGTTAATGGTGTTGAAGTAGATGCATCTAAGGTAGAAGCTATTAGAGACTGGCCTACTCCTATCACTGTTTCACATGATAGATGTTTCCATGGACTAGCTAGTTTCTATAGGCGCTTTGTTAAAGACTTTAGCACCATAGCAGCACCACTCATAGAGTTGGTGAGAAAAGCACGCCTTTTGTGTGGGGGGAGTCGCAAGAGGGTGCCTTCCAAGAGTTGAAACGTAGGCTTAGTTCTGCCCCGTTGTTACAATTACATGATTTTAGTAAGGCGATTGAAATTGAGTGTGACGCCCCGGGGGTGGGAATTGGAGGTGTTCTTATGCAAGATGGGAAGCCTATTGCCTATTTTCGTGAGAAGTTGAAGGGGGCTGCCTTGAATTATTCTACGTACGACAAAGAGTTGTATGCCCTCGTGAGAGCTTTAGCTCATTGGCAACATTACCTATGGCCTAAGAAATTCGTAATTAGGAGTAATCATGAGTCCCTCAAACATCTTACGGGTCAAGAGAAACTAAATAAACGACATGCCAAGTAGGTAGAGTTCATTGAGAGTTTCCCTTACGTGATTCATTACAAGAAGGGAAAGGAGAATGTAGTAGCTGACGCACTATCTAGGAAGTTTGCTTTGGCTATCACGTTAGCATCTGGGTTGATGGGTTTTGAAGTATTAAGTCTATGTATGAGCATGACCCTAAACATAAGAGTGTGTATGATGCCATTACTAGTGGGCAGCGGATTGAGATGTATCAGTGGCATGATGGGTACCTTTTTAAGAAGGGGAGAGTTTGTATACCTGAGTCCTAGTGGTGAGAGTTGTTGGTGCGTGAGGCGCATTGTGGGGGCTTGATGGGACACTTTGGGGTAGACAAGACTTTAGCTATATTTGGGGAACAGTTCCATTGGCCTAAGATGAGGCTAAATATAGAGAGAATATGTGGAGCGTGTTTTGAGTGTAAAAGAGCTAAGTCTATGTCTAATAATCATGGTTTGTATACTCCCTTACCCGTTCGTACTAGTCCTTGGGTAGATATCTCGATGGATTTTGTGATGGGGCTGCCGCGATCTAGGGGAGGTCATGATAGTATTTATGTGGTGTTGATAGGTTTTCTCAGATGGCTCATTTCATTCCTTGTAAAAAATGTGATGATGCACAACATGTTGCTTCTTTGTTCACTGCTAATGTATTAAAGTTGCATGGTGTACCTCGAACTATTGTCAGTGATAGGGATGCTAAGTTTTTGAGTCACTTTTGGAAGTGTCTGTGGGCTGCTCTTGGCACCGAATTGTTGTTTTCTACATCACATCATCCACAGACTGCCGGTCAAACTGATGTTGTTAATTGCATCTTGGGAGCTCTTCTTCGAGCTTTGACCAAAGGGAAGTCCGGCACTTGGGCTGACCGATTACCTATTATGGATTTTGCATATAATAGAATTGTTCATCGCATGACTAGCATTACTCCATTTGAATGTGTTTATGGTTTTAATCCTTTGATACCACTTGATCTTGTTCCTTTGCCGAGAGATGCAATTATTAGCGTTGATTTAGAAAACCGGGCAGCTGCGTTGCTCGAATTGCATGCTAAGGTGAGGAAAACTTTGGAGGATGCTTATGAAAAGGTAGTGGTCAAGAAGAATAAAGGAAGGAAAAAGCTGGACTTAAAGAAAGGTTTTGGGTGCACTTCCGAAAGGAAAGATTTCTGAACCATAGGAAATGGAAGTTAGCTCCGCGGGGAGATGGACCATTTCAAGTGTTGTATAAGATCAATAATAATGCATATGTCATAGATCTGCCTGATGATTATGCTGTCTCTTAGACATCCAATGTCACTTACTTGACTCCTTATGTTGCTTTGAAATATGAAGAAGGTTCGATTTCGAGGATGAAATCTTCCCAAGAATGGGAGGTTGATGCAGGTCAACCTGATCATGATACGTTTAAACCTTCAAGACCATTCACGAGAAGTCAAGCTAAAGAGCTTCATGATGCACATTTGATGGTGAAGAAGAGCTAAGCGATTGGCGTGTGATGTTTGTGACCGTGTTGAGATTATTGTGTAGTTATGATAGACATTAATTCTTACTTGTTTTGGAGTCATGGTGAGTATTTCTTAAAGTTAGCCAAATTGTGGCCTTTTTGTTAATTAGTTGTTTCCTAGTTGATTTAGGTTACTAGTTATTCTTTTTCTATTTGAGTTAGGTAAAGGCTCATTCTATATAAGACTAAACACCTCTTTATTTTGACACCTTTTTTGACATTATTGTCAATAAAAACGGTGGCAACATTGCTCCCAAAATCGTGTGAATTAACTTGTCCAATTTTGGTGTGATTCAAAATTGAACTTGTTCCTTTGTTTGATCGAAAAATTTGCAAGATCATTCGTTATCTTGAGGGTCGTTCGTATAGCATAGGTACTCGTTGATTTCATCAAGAAGGTAAGTAGACTAGTTCCTACTTGTTGTCGTGATATTTCATAGAGTGTCTAGCTTCTTTCCTTTGTTTTCTTGTTTCCGCGTTTTATATTAAATCAAATAGCCTCTTCCTCTTCTTCGTCTTCCATGTCAAGTGATAAACGAATCTTCTCAAAGTCATCATAGTATTCTTCCACGGACTTCAACCCTTGTTTCAAATCATACAACTTCCGTAACTGTTCTTGCTTGTGCCGTGGGTTCACATATTTACAAGTCATTATTTTCTTCAATTCCATCCATGTTACGCGTGCCGGTTGTTTATGTCTAACTCTGGATCTTTTCTCAGCCTCCCACCAAGTCGAAGCATAGGACTCGAAATCAGCAATGGCATATGTAGCCTTCTTCTCATCAGACATATAATTGATTTCAATTATTCGCTCAACTTGACGCTTCCATTCTAAAAATCGGTCTGGATCACTAGTTCCTTTGAAAGAAGGGATAGTAACCTTGACGCTGTTCAACCCACTGTCTCGGACATGGTCTCGGCCCTCTCGGTTTGGTAAGATTGGTTGGAAGTCCTCATAATGTTCAGCATTCTCATCAAATTCATACTCTAAGCTCCTTCCACCAAAATCTAAAAGCCTCCCTCTCGGACCATGATCATAACCACTTCTTCCCACGTAGTCTCGGCCTCCATTCCTTTGTCCTACTCTCGGATTCCGTGGCCCCAAATCATCATCTTCAAATTCGTCGAACTCGGGTTGATCATCCTCTCAGGCTGCTCTCATATCCCCTACGGGTGCTATGTTTCTCCAGGCTGGCATTAATGGTGGTATGATACCCCGGGGAATCCTCATGGTCCTGACATTTTTAGCACCTCCGTCCCTCTGCTCGTTTTTGCAAGCTAACCCCACGAACTGCTCGGGTCTAACGGTGGAACCGTCACTAGTTCCTTCTCCGGCGTGCTTCTGATTGCTAGAGGATCTTTCTATGTTCTCCAGTTGGGCGCTAATTGCCCTTACTTCGGCCAAGAGGTCGGCCAAAGTAATGTTAGTCACAACCTTTTCTCCTTCCGTAGACATGTACCTGCAAAAGAAACAAGACTACAGAATTGTTAAGGTTAGTTAAAGTTCTCTCTCTCACTTTTTCAATGACTCTCGAGTTCACTCAAAATTTTGGGTAGGATTTCACACTTGTCTTCAAATTGGCTTCCTCTAATTGACCAAGTTCCTTAGCGACCTTTCAATTTCACAAGATCAATAGTTTTCTTCGGGGTGAGTGAAGTTATGTGACTCAATAGGCGGACAGCTTTTTAAGTGAGCACAACAAGCCAAGAATTATCTATGAAAGTGGAAATTCCGAGTTTTAGCACGAGATCCTACAAGCTCCAAGATTTGTAATTACTTAAATCGGGAAATTACCTAAGAACTACTAATTAGAAGTAGTGAAATTAAGAAAGAATTTCGAAATTAGTGGAAGGAGGAAGTTTTAGAAGCTTTCCTACTTTAGTTTGGAGAAGACCAATCCCCTCTCCCTAACCTTTTAGGAACTCGCCCCCCCCCCTCTTTCCTTTTCCAACATAAATTAGCCCCAACTTTCCTTGTCCAAATAGAATTTCAACTCTTTGAAACTTCTCCCTTTTGGATTGGGAGTTGTTTCCTTCTTGGACTAGACTTAGAGTTTCCTATTCTCCTCTTTTCTCCTCCCCAAATTCGGCTTCCCTAACACTTCTTAGGCCCTTTCCCACATTTTTCACAATGCTCTTTCAAGAACAACAAAATAAAGTTCAAGAACTTGAAGAATTCAAGGCAATCTTGTTAAGAACGTTTGGGGATTCAAGAACCTCTTCTAGAACAACGTAAAACTCTTCAAGAACTTCAATTTTAACTCCAAGAACTTTAAGATTTTGCAGATTTAATCGTGCACCTTCAAGAATTTTCAACTAGAGTTTTAAGATTTCAAGATTATCGGTTTCTAACGATCAAGAACTTCAAGATTTGATTCAAGAACGTTTCCTTATCAATCAATCTTCAAGACTTTAATCCCTAGATGATTCAACAACTTCAACAACACAAATTTTCGGTTTTTCTTTTTTCTTTTTTTTTGTCACGTTTTTTTTTTCAAAAATGAAATTTAAGAATTAGAGCCTAAAACTAAGGCACGAAGAACAGGATTGGTATTGTAGAAACAAACCCGTTCCAAGCTCTAATACCAACTGATGCAATATTAAAATGTAGAAACAAGAAAATAAAAGATAGAAGCAAGACGCTCTATGAATTATCAAGACAACAAGTAGGAACTAGTCTACTTACATTCTTGATGAAATCAAAGGGTACCTATGCTATACAAATGACCCTCAAGATAACGATGATCTTGCAATTTGTTCGATCAAACGAAGGAACAAGTTCAATTTTGAATTAAACCAAAATTGGACAAGTTAATTCACACGATTTTTGGGAGCAATGTTGCTACCGTTTTTTATTGAAAATAATGTCAAAAAAGGTGTCAAAATAATGAAGTGCTTAGACTTATATAGAATGAGCATTTACCTAACTCAACTAGGAAAAGAATAACTAGTAACCTAAATCAACTAGGAAACAACTAATTAACAAAAAGGCCACAATTTGGCTATGTTTAAGAAATAGTCATGCAGGACTCCAAAACAAGTAATAATTAATGTCTTCCATAACTACACAATAATCTCAACAGTCACAACTATCACACGCCAATCACTTAGCTCTTTTTCACCATCAAATGTGCATCATGAAGCTCTTTAGCTTGATTTCTCGTGAATGGTCTTGAAGGTTTAAATGAATCATGATCAGGTTGACCTGCATCACCCTTAGTCAATAGCTCATCCACTTGTCGTTGCAACATTTTAGTATCCTGTGGATTGCTTCGATATGCGGGTTTGTTCAGAATTTGTGACCCCGGAACAAAGTCAATTTGGTGTTCTATCCCCCTCAATGGAGGTAGTCCACTCGGCATCTGCTTGGGAAACATGTCCACATATTCCTGCAAAACATCATTAACAACACTAGGCAAGGGGTGAACGTTAGCAGAAACTTCATCGTCACACTCAACCTCATAAATAGAACCATTATGTTCAGGTCTTAAGGTAGAACCATCACTAGTTCTTTCCCCGGTATTCCCCCAAGTACCAGCGTTTCTTTCAAGGTTCTCCGCTCGGATACTAAGTGCCTTTACTTCAGCCCATAGCTCCGCTAAAGTAATGTTGGTCAAAACCTTTTCTCCTTCCGTGGGCATGTACCTGCAAAAGAAACAAGACTAGAGAATGTGTTAAGGTTAGTTAAAAATACTCTCTCACTTTTTGAATGACTCTCGGGTTCACTCAAATTTTCTGGTAGGATTTCACACTTGTCTTCAAATTGGCTTCCTCTAATTGACCAAGTTCCTTAGCGACCTTTCATGTTCACAAGACCAATAGTTTTCTTCAGCGTGAGTGAAATTATAGGACCTGATAGGCGGACAGCTTTTTAAGTGAGCACTAAAAGCCAAGAATTATCTACGAAAGTGGAAATTCTAAGTTTTAGCACGAGGTCCTACAAGCTGAAAGATTAGTAACTACTTAAGTAGGAAATTACCTAAGAATTACTAATTAGAAGTAGTGTAATTAAGAAAAAATCCCGAAATTAGTGGAAGGAGGAAGTTTTAGAAGCTTTCCCGCTTTAGTTTGGAGAAGACCAATCCCCTTTCCCTAACCCTTAGGAATTCGGCCTTCCCCCTTTCCTTTTCCAACCAATTTTCGTCCCCCTTCTCCTTGTCCAACTATGTGTTCAACTTGTTGAAACTTCTCCCTTTTGGATTGGGAGTTGTTTCCTTCTTGGATTAGAATTAGGATTTCCTATTCTCCTCCTTTATCCTCCCCAAATTCGGCCTCAATTACACCTTTAGGCCCTCTTCCACGTTTTCAACAATACCCATTCAAGAACAACAAATTAAAGTTCAAGAACTTCAAGAATTCAAGGCAATCTTGTTAAGAACGTTTGAGGTTTCAAGAACCTCTTCAAGAACAACGTAAAACTCTTCAAGTACTTCAGTTTTAACTCCAAGAACTTCAATATTTTCATGATTCAATCGTGCACCTTCAAGAATTTCAAGTAGAGTTTCACGATTTCAAGATTATCGTTTCTAACGATCAAGAACTTCAAGAATCGGTTCAAGAACGTTTCTTTAATAATCAATCTGCAAGACTTCAATCCCTAGATGATTTAACAACTTCAATCAACTATCAACTTTTGGTTTTCTTTCTTCTTCTTTTTTCACGTTTTTTTTATTTATCAAAAACGAAATTTAAGAAACCTAAAACTAAGTCACGAATAACAGGATTGGGATTGTAAAAACAAACCCGTTCCAAGCTCTGATACCAGCTGATGCAATCTAACTCTGATACCAATTCATACAATATTAAACATGGAAACAAGAAAACAAAAGATAGAAGTAAGAAATTGTTTGATCAAACAAGGAAACAAGTTCAATTTTGAATCACACCAAAATTGGACAAGTTAATGTCACACGTTTGGAAGCACAAAATGCTTGGTCGAATTTTTTTTTTTAAAATTGATGTAAGGTCCCAAAAATAATGAAGTGTTTAGGCTTATATATAATGAGCGTTTACCTAAATCAGCTAGGAAAAGAAAGAATAACTAGTTAACCTAAATCAAATAGGAAACAGATAACTAACAAAAAGGCCACAATTTGGCTAAGTTTAAGAAGTAGTCATGCATGACTCCAAAACAACTAAGAATTAATGTCTTCCATAACTACACAATAATCTTAACACAGTAACAAACATCACGCGCCAAACGCTTGGCTCTTCTTCACCATCAAATGTGCATCATGAAGCTCTTTAGCTTGACTTCTCGTGAATGTTCTTGAAGGTTTAAACGTATCATGATCAGGTTGACGTGCATCATATATTTTGAAGAATAACATCTCTAGCCAGCTTAGAATTGGCTATAGTTGTTTGTGACCGAGAGAGAGCTCCGGGACTTGTTTATCTGATGAGTGGTTATGAGTTTCTGCGTGTTTATTTCATCATTGACGATGTACGAAGGTTTAGGACAAGGTTTTATTTGATATGAGATTTGTTACCGGTACCGAGTTATTTTTTGGGCAGCTATTGGTGATGCAATATAATTGCTCTAATATCAACTGATGCAATATTAAACATGGAAACAAGAAAACAAAATATAGAAGCAAGATGCTCAATGAACTATCAAGACAACAAGTAGGAACTACTCTACTTACCTTCATAATGAAGTCACGGAGTACCTATACTATACGAACAACCCTCAAGACAACAATGGTCTTGCGAACTGTTCGATCAAACAAAGGAACAAGTTCAATTTTGAATCACACCAAAATTGAACAAGTTAAAGTCACACGTTGGAAGCACAAAGGCTTGGCTGAAAATTTCTGGTAAAATTGATGTAAGGTTCTAAAAATAATGAAGTGCTTAGACTTATAAAGAATGAGCCTTTACCTAAATCAAATAGGAAAAGAATAACTAGTAACCTAAATCAACTAGGAAATAAATAACTAACAGAAAGGCCAGAATTTGGCTATGTTTAAGAAGTAGTCACGCAGGACTCCAAAACAAGTAAGAAATAATGTCTTCCATAACTGCACAATAATCTCAACACAGTAACAAACATCACACGACAAACGCTTGGCTCTTCTTCACCATCAAATGTGCATCATGAAGCTCTTTAGCTTGATTTCTCGTGAATGGTCTTGATGGTTTAAACGTATCATGATCAGGTTGACCTGCATCATCCTCCCCTTCTTGGAAAGATTTTGTCCTCAAAATATAACCTTCTTCATATATCAAAGCAACACAAGGAGTCAAGTCAGTGACATTAAATTTCTTAGAGACAGCATAATCATCAGGTAAATCAATGACATAAGCATTATTATTGACTTTTGCAACACTTGAAATGGTCCATCTCCCCACGGAGCCAACTTCCCTTTCCTATGGTTCGGAAATCTTTCCTTTCGGAAGTGCACCCAAACCCAGTCACCTTTATTTAAGTCCAGCTTTTTCATTCCTTTATTCTTCTTGACTGCTACCTTTTCATAAGCATCCTCCAAAGTTTTCCTCACCTTAGCATGCAATTCAAACAACACAGCTGCCCGATTTTCTCCATCAACGCTAATAACTGCATCTCTCGGCAAAGGAACAAGATGAAGTGGTCAAAGGATTAAAAGCATAAACACATTCAAATGGGGTAATGCTAGTCATGCGATTAACAGGTCTATTATATGCAAATTCCATAATAGGTAATTGGTCAGTCCAAGTGCCGGACTTCCCTTTGGTCAAAGCTCGAAGAAGAGCTCCCAAGGTGCGATTAACAACCTCCATTTGACCGTCAGTTTGTGGATGATATGATGTAGAAAACAACAGTTTGGTGCCAAGAGCACCCCACAAATACTTCAAAAGTGACTCAAAAACTTAGCATCCCTATCACTAACAATATTATAGCATCAAGGACAAGGATAGAGTTTTGGAAGATCCAAGAAGGTTGTTTTCAAGATCTCAAGCTAAAGAGTTGCAGACTAAGGTTGTTGGACTTCAGTGACAAATAAAGAAGCTTTTAATTGTGGAGGATGAGCTCGAGCCCAAAGGAGATGAATTGTACAATTTTTACAATTATTTGGTGTCCCAAATTAAAGTCCAAAAGGAGGAAGATTGGGTCCCGAACTCGGCCCTTGAAATCTAGCAAAAAGGCACCCAGAAGAGCTCAAAATAAGCTTAAATTAGGTCCAAAAGGGGGTGTTTGAAAACGAGCCCAATCGGAGTCCAAACTATTGGCCCAAACTAGTAGTTTTAAGGCCCAAATCTTCCCTAAAGGGATTTGGCTGCCCCTACCTAATTTTAAGGACTTTTACTCCTATAAATAAGGAGTTCTTCTCATTCATTTGAACTAGATTATTAAATAATAATATCATACTTTGAGAGTTCTTTTGAACCTTTGTTACTTATGCTTTGAGATTTATCTTTCAACCTTTACTTGTTCATAGTTCAAGGTAGTAAAATGACTTCTCTATTGTGATATCTTTGATTCTTTTGAGGTATTCTTAGAAGGCGATTAATACTAGTTATTAATTGTTGTCTCATGTTACACTTAAAGCGGTCAAGATCCGAATCTATTGTTTTGATTTGTTCTTAGGTAAAGGCATTCGATTTCTTCAATAAGTCAAGACGTTGTTGCTTGGATCTTGTCAAGGCTATAGAACTTGTGTTCTTGGGAGTTCCTGGAATTCTTTCCTTGAATTTCCCCATATCCTTTATTTTCTGCACTTTAATTCTAGTTGTTCAATTCCTTCTTGTTATTGCTTTCGCATTTACTTCTCAAATTCTTACTCTAGTTTGGATTCCCGACCTTATTGTTATCAAATGGTATCAGAGCGGTTCTATCAAGGTTTCGTTCTTGATAATTCTGGGGATTTCTTGAATACTAAAAGCAAAAAAAAAAAAAAATGAAAATCAGTTTAAAAAAAAAGAATTGCTTGCTCTCCAGGAAATTTCTTCTGTATCTAATTTGTTTTCGAAAATTATCAAAGGAAACAAAAAGAGGGGATCCCAGATTTTAAAGATAAGATAAAAATTCAATTCTTTCCTTTTTGTTCGTGTCTTGTTTCAACCGAGCCTAATAGTTCTAGGATTTGGTTCTTCTTTCATTTGTTCCAAAAATCTATATTTTACTACTAAAAACTTTATACGAGTTGGGTTTACCTATAAATCTACAAAGTATTTTGTTCAAAGGTTATTTCGTGAGAGAGAAAAAAAAGGCAAAGTGTGTATGAGAACAATTGAGGGAAAAGTCAATTTTGTCTAATACAGTTTAATTATTTCAGATGTCACGTACAGGTGGTGATGATGAACGAAGGGTTCTTCAAGAAGCCGAAATCAAAGCAAGAAATGATTTTACCTTACAAGCTATGCATCAACAATTCGAACGGTGGAAATTGCAATTCCAAGAAATGAGGGACACCATTGCTGAGCAAAATGATACAATAGCTGAACTTAGAAGGGAAAATAATGTTAGGCCCCAAGCTAGGAGAAATGTACCCCTTGTTCCCATTGTAAATAAAGGAAACTCTATATATGATTTTAATGATATTGATTTTGATAGGGTAGGAAGAGATAAGAGGGGACAAAGAGGTAGAGTAGACGATGATAATATAAGTAGTATAAAGATGAAGATGCCATCCTTCAAAGGAACAAGGGATCCAGACTTGTACCTTGATTAGGAGAGGTCCTTTTTTTCAGTGCAACACAAGAAAGCGCCCTCTTTTTATCATCCCTGCAGCTTTCCAGATTTTGTATTGAACGCATGGCGTAGCTAGGACCCTTCAAATTATGTTTTAACCTATGTTCAAGCCAAACCCACCCCCTATTTTACTAAGGCTGGAAAGAATGCCCACCAAGTTCAGATAAGGGAATTCTTTCCCCAACCATTAAAAGAAAGGCTCGACGAAGGGAGGGAGGTGCGGCGGGGGAAGGAAAACGTTGAAGCCATCTTTGACTGTCACAACTACTCTGAGGGTAAGAAGGTCAAACTTGCTATTGTTGAGTTTTCTGACTATGCTGCTGTTTGGTGGAAAAAGCTTACTAGGGACAGATTGCAAGAAGGACAAGCACCAATTGCTACTTGGGCTGAGATGAAAAGGGTGATGAGAAAGAGATTCATACCATCACACTTTCAAAGAGAACTACAACAACGTCTTCAAACATTCAAGCAAGGGTCCATGTCTGTGGATGAGTACTTTAAGGCTATGGATATGGCTATGATCCAAGCTAATTGTATGGAGGAAGAAGAGGCCACAATGGCTAGGTTTTTAAATGGTTTAAATAAGGAAATAGCTGATGTAGTAGAATTACAACAATATGTAATAGTAGATGAGTTAGTTGCTTTGTTTGTAAAGGTAGAAAATCAAAATAAAAGAAAGCAAACTAGCTCGTGGAAAGGTTGGTCAAACACCATCAACAAGAAGCCATGATCGAATCAAGAGATGAAGAGTTCTTCTAGACCTCAAGAAGACAAGGATAACGGTAAATTTGAGAACAAAGAGGGAGGTAAAACCTTTAACCCTAAACCTTTTACACCTTCTAATTCTATTCAATGTCATAAATGTAAAGGAAGGGGACATATGATGCATGTATGTCCAAGTAGAAGAAACATCATTCTTAGAGAAGATGGAGGATATGAGAGTGAAAAACGTGAGCGAGAAGAAGAGGGAGATGTGAGTAATGAAGATGATATAGAACTACCTAATGATGGCATGATTGGGGTAGTTAGGAGGATTATGACTATTAATTTGGGAAGCAATAGTGAAGAACAAAGGGAGAATATATTCCATACTAGGTGTGAGATAAAGGGAAAAACTTGTTCTATGATCATTGATGGTGGTGGTTGTGCTAATGTGGTGAGTTCATACTTTGTGGAAAAATTGGGACTTGCATGCATGAAACATCCTACTCCCTATAGACTCCAATGGTTAAATGAGAGTGGTGAATTAAAGGTAAATAAACAAAGCATGATTTCATTCAATGCTGGTAGATATGAGGATGATATTCTTTGTGACATAATCCATATGCAAGCTTGTCATATCTTACTGGGTCGTCCTTGGCAGTATGATAGGAACGTTTTTCATGATGGAAGAAAAAAGAGATATTCTCTTGAGCTAAATGACAGAAAATTTACTCTTGCACGTATATCTCCTTCTCAAGTGTTTGAAGATCAAAAGAGATTAAGGGAATCAATGGGAAAATCAAGGGAAGGGATAAAAAGTGAGCTTGAGGAAAAAGAAAAGAAAGGAGGCCAAGAGTTAGAAAAAAGAGACATGGCCGAGAGAAAGAGAGAGAGGGCAGCAATTTGAGAGAAGAGATTAAAAGGGGTTTGAATAAAAAAATAGAAAGTCTTGGTGAGAGGAAAGAGGCTAAGGAAAGAAAAAAAGAGAGTTTCTATATAAAAGCCAAAGAGTGTTTAAATGCAAGAAAAGAGGGATTGCCCATAATACTACTTACTTACAAAGAAGCTTTGATTAATTTTGAGTTACTAACTTCTTCTTTGCCAAGTAGTATTTCTTTTGCAGGATTTTGAAGATGTCTTTCCTGAAGATATTCCTAATGGATTTCCACCTTTGTGTGGAATTGAGCATCAAATTGATTTTGTGCCTGGATCACAAATTCCAAATAGGCCTGCATATAGGAGTAACCTTGAAGAGACCAAAGCACTTAAAAGGCAAGTTGAGGAGTTGCTTGAGAAAGGCTTTGTGATAGAGAGCATGAGTCCTTGCTCTGTTCCCATCCTATTGGTACCAAAAAATGATGGAACATGGAGGATGTGCGTGGATTGTAAAGCAATCAACAAGATAACGGTAAAGTATCGCCATCCTATTCCTCGTCTTGATGACATGTTGGATCAATTACATGGATCAAAAATCTTTTCTAAAATTGATCTAAAAAGTGGTTACCGCCAGATTCGAATGAATCCTGGAGATGAATGGAAAACTACTTTCAAGACCAAATATGGGCTTTATGAGTGGTTAGTTATGCCTTTTGGTTTGACTAATGCACCTAGCAGTTTCATGAGATTAATGAATCATATCTTTAAGGATTTTATTGGAAAAATTATTGTGGTGTACTTCGATTATATCTTAATCTTTTCTAACACCTTAGAAGAAGAGCATGCAGAATACCTAAAGCAAGTTTTTGAAGTTCTTAGAAAGCAATTTTTATTTGCTAATCGTAAAAAGTGTACTTTTTGTGTGGATCGTGTGATTTTCTTGGGTTTTGTGGTTTGTTCTAAAGGAGTTGAGGTCGATGAAGAGAAAATCAAAGCAATAAAAGAATGGCCTAAACCTAAGAGTGTAACTGAAGTTAGGAGTTTTCATGGACTTGCAAGTTCTTATAGGAGGTTTGTGAGAGACTTTAGCACCATTGCTTCTCCTTTAACTCAAGTAATTAAAAAAGATAAGAATTTTACATGGGGAAAAGAACAAGATGATGCTTTTAACTTGTTGAAAGAAAATTATGTTTTGCTCCATTATACAATTGCCTAATTTTTCTAAATCTTTTGAAATTGAATGTGATGCTTATGGCAAAGGAATAGGTGCTGTTTTGATGCAAGATTCTAAACCTATTGCCTATTTTAGTGAGAAGTTGAGTGGAGCCACATTGAACTATACCACTTATGACAAAGAGCTATATGCTTTGGTAAGAGCTTTAGCCACATGGCAACATTACTTGTGGCCGAGAGAGTTTGTCATTAAAACTGACCATGAATCCTTGAAATACTTGAAGATTCAAGGTAAGCTTAGTAGGAGACATGCTAATTGGGTTGAATTCATAGACACATTCCCTTATGTAATTTCTTACAAACAAGGAAAAGAGAATGTTGTTGCTGATGCACTTTCAAGAAGGTATGTCTTAGTTTCTACTTTCACTTCTAAATTGATGGGTTTTGATCAAATCAAGGGACTTTATGCTAATGATGTTGATTTTGGCAAGATTTTTGCAGATTGTAAGTTGGGTCCTTTTGAGAGGTTTAATCTCCAAGATGGGTTTTCTCTTTAAGGAAAATAAGTTGTGTATCCCTAATTGCTCTTTACGTGAAGTATTTGTTAGGGAAGCACATTGTGGAGGTCTTATGGGTCACTTTGAAGTCCCAAAGACACTAGACATACTTGCTGAAAATTTCTTTTAGCCTGGAATGAGAAAAGATGTTGAAAGAATGTGTGCACAGTGTTTGGAATGTAAACAAGCTAAATCTAAATTGTTACCACATGGTCTTTACACGCCATTACCTATTCCTACTTCACCTTGGATTGACAGTTCTATGGATTTTGTACTAGGTTTGCCTAGAACAAAGTATGGTAAGGATAGTATATTTGTTGTGGTAGATAGGTTCTCCAAAATGGCTCGTTTTATTCCCTGTTTAACGACTAATGATGCTTCACATGTTGCTGATCTTTTTGTAAAATAAGTTGTTAAATTGCATGGTATACCTAGAACTATTGTTAGTGATAGGGATGCTAAGTTTTTGAGCCACTTTTGGCGTGTCTTTTGGGGGAAGTTAGGCACTAAATATTTGTTTACTTCTTGTCACCCACAAACTGATGGACAAATTGAAGTAGTTAATAGAACCTTAGGAAACATGTTGAGGGCTATTTTGAAAGGTAAATTAACTTCTTGGGAAGATCACTTACCTATGATTGAATTTGCTTACAATAGAACAATGCATTCTTCTACAGGTATGTCCCCTTTTGAGGTTGTTTATGGTTTTAATCCGTTTCCTCCCCTTGATTTAATACCATTACCTACTAATGATATTGCTAATCTTGATGGTAGGACAAATGCTGAGATGATGAAAAAAATTCATGAGCAAACAACGCTTGCAATTGAGAAGAAAAATGAGCAAACTTCCTTGAGAAACAATAAAGGTCGAAAACAAGTTATTTTTAAACCAGGAGATTTAGTTTGGGTTCACTTTAGAAAAGAAAGATTTCCTTCCAAAAGGAAGTCAAAGTTGCATCCGAGAGGAGATAGCCCATTTCAAGTCCTTGAAAGAATTGGAGACAATGCTTACAAGCTGGACCTTCCTGGTGAGTTTCAAGTAAGTGCTACATCCAATGTTGCTGACTTGTCTTTGTTTGATGTATGACAGAATTCGGGGACGAATTCTCTTCAAGAAGAGGAGAATGGTAGCATCAAGGACAAGGATAGAGTTTTGGAAGATCCAAGAAGGCCATTTACAAGATCTCAAGCTATAGAGTCGCAGACTAAGGTTGTTGGACTTCAATTGCTAATAAAGAAGATTTTAATTGTGGAGGACGAGCTCAAGCCCAAAAGAGATTAATTTCACAAGTTTTACAATTATTTGGTGGCCCAAATTGAAGTCCAAGAGGAGGAAGATTGGGTCCCGAACTCGGCCCTTGAAATCTAGCAAAAAGGCACCCAGAAGAGCTCAAAATAAGCTTAAATGAGGTCCAAAAGGAGGTGTTTGAAAACGAGCCCAATTGGAGTCCAAACCAATGGCCCAAACTAGTAGTTTTAAGGTCCAAATCTGCATGTTCAGGTCTTATGGTAGAACCATCACTAGTTCCTTATCCGGCGTGCTTCTGATTGCTAGAGGATCTTTCTATGTTCTCCAATCGGCTGTTAATTGCCCTTAATTCGGCCAAGAGGTTGGCCAAAGTAATGTCAGACAACCTTTTCTCCTTCCGTAGCCATGTACCTACAAAAGAAACAAGACTAGAGAATGAGTTGAGATTAGTTAAAATTCTCTCTCTCACTTTTTGAATGACTCTCGGGTTCACTCAAATTTTTGAGTAGGATTTCACACTTGTCTTCAAATTGGCTTCCTCTAATTGACCAAGTTCCTTAGCGACCTTTAAAGTTCACAAGATCAATAGTTTTCTTTGGGGTGAGTGAAGTTATGTGACTCGATAGACGGACAACTTTTTAAATGAGCAGAAGAAGCCAAGAATTATGTACCAAAGTGGAAATTCTGAGTTTTAGCACGAGGTCCTACAAGCTCCAAGATTAGTAATTACATAAGTAGTGAAATTACCCAGGAATTACTAATTTGAAATAGTGAAATTAAGAAAGAATTTCGAAATTAGTGGAAGGAGGAAGTTTTAGAAGCTTTCCTACTTTAGTTTGGAGACGACCAATCCCCTCCCCCTAACCCTTTAGGAATTCGGCCCCCTCCTTTCCTTTTCCAACACAAATTAGCCCCTCATCTCCTTGTCCAAATAGAATTTCAACTCCTTGAAACTTCTCCCTTTTGGATTGGGAGTTGTTTCCTTCTTGGACTAGAATAAGGGTTTCCTATTCTCCTCCTTTCTTCTCCCCAAATTCGGCCTCCCTAACACTGTCTTAGGCCCTCTCCCACTTTTTTCACAATGCTCTTTCAAGAACAATAAATTAAAGTTCAAGAACTTCAAGAATTTAAGGCAATCTTGTTAAGAACGTTTGAGGATTCAAGAACCTCTTCAAGAAAACGTAAAACTCTTCAAGAACTTTGATTTTAACTCCAAGTACTTCAAGATTTTCAAGATTTAATCGTGCACCTTCAAGAATCCAACCAGGAACTATTGATATTCTTCTAGCAATTCAATTTACTTCAAGATTTCAACTAGGGTTTCAAGAACGATTTTTAAACGATCAAGTCTTCAAGATTCCAATCCTAGATGTTTAAGCAACTTCAATCAACAACAATTATTGGTTTTTCTCTCTTCTTTTTTTTTGTCACGTCTTTTTTTTTCAAAAACGAAATTTAATAATTAGAACCTAAAACTAAGGCACGAAGAACAGGATTGGGATTGTAGAAACAAACCTGTTCAAAGCTCTGATACCAACTGATGCAATATAAAATAAAGTTGCACTGATTCCAACTAATGCAATATAATGCAATTAAAACGCGGAAACAAGAAAACAAAAAATAGAAGCAAGACGCTCTATGAATTATCAAGTCAACAAGTAGGAACTAGTCTACTTACCTTTTTGATGAAATCAAGGAGTACCTATGCTATACGAACGATCCTCAAGATAACGATGATCTTCCAAATTGTTCGATCAAAGAAAGGAACAAGTTCAATGTTGAATCACACCAAAATTGGACAAGTTAATTCACACGATTTTGGGAGCAACGTGCTGCCGTTTTTTGATCGATAATAATGTCAAAAGGTGTCAAAATAATGAAGTGTTTAGGCTTATATAGCATGAGCCTTTACCTAACTCAAATAGGAAAAGAATAACTAGTACCCTAAATCAACTCGGAAATAACTAATTAACAAAAAGGCCACAATTTGGCTAAGTTTAAGTAGTAGTCACGCAAGACTCCAAAACAAACAAGAATTAATGACTTCCATAACTACACAATAATCTCAACACAGTAACAAACATCACACGCCAAACGTTTGGCTCTTCTTCACCATCAAATGTGTATCATGAAGCTGTTCAGCTTGACTTCTCGTGAATGGTCTTGAAGGTTTAAACGTATCATGATCAGGTTGACCTGCATCAAGTTTCTACTAACATTCACCCCTTGCCTAGTGTTGTTAATGACGTTTTGCAGGAATATGGGGACATTTTTCCCGAAGAGATGCCGAGCGAACTGCCTCCATTGAGGGGGGTAGAATACCAAATTGACTTTGTTCGGGGGTCACAAATTCCAAACAAACTAGCATATCGAAGCAATCCACAAGATACTAAGGAGTTGTAACGGCAAGTGGACGAGCTATTGACTAAGGGGCTAGTTCGAGAGAGTCTAAGTCCGTGTGCCGTACCCGTGATCTTAGTTCCAAAGAAAGACAGCACCTGGAGGATGTGTGTTGATTGCCGATCCGTCAACAAGATAACGGTAAATTATCGTCATCGTTTCCCTAGGTTAGATGACATGCTAGATGAGTTATGTGGTTCAAGTGTGTTTTCTAAGATTGATCTTAGGTCCGGTTACCACCAGATCCGTATGAAACCGGGTGATGAGTGGAAAACTGCATCCAAGACCAAGTTTGGTCTATATGAATGGTTGGTGATGCCTTTTGGGCTCTCCAATGCACCTAGTACGTTCATGCGATTAATGAATCATGTGTTTAAACCGTTTCTTAATAAGTTTGTGGTTGTCTACTTTGATGATATCCTGATTTATAGTAGAAGTTTAAATGACCATCTTGATCACCTAAGGCAAGTGTTTGAAGTATTAAGAGCTGAAAAGTTATATGTTAACTACAAGAAGTTTGCCTTTTGTGAAGAGAAAGTTATATTTCTGGGATTTGTAGTAAGTGTTAATGGTGTTGAAGTAGATGCATCTATGGTAGAAGCTATTAGAGACTGGCCTACTCCTACTACTATTTCATATGTTAGAAGTTTCCATGGACTAGCTAGTTTCTACAGGCGCTTTGTTAAAAACTTTAGCAACAAAGCAGCACCATAGCCTAAGGAATTCGTAATTAGGAGTGATCATGAGTCCCTCAAACATCTTAGGGGTCAATAGAAACTAAATAAACGACATGCCAAGTGGACAGAGTTCATTGAGAGTTTCCCTTATGTGATTCATTACAAGAAGGGAAAGGAGAATGTAGTAGCTGACGCACTATCTAGGAAGTTTGCTTTGGCTATCACGTTAGCATCTAGGTTGATGGGTTTTGAGAGTATTAAGTCTATGTATGAGCATGACCCTAAACATAAGAGTGTGTATGATGCCATTACTAGTGGGCAGCGGATTGAGAAGTATCAGTGGAATGATGGGTACCTTTTTAAGAAGGGAAGAGTTTGTATACCCGAGTCCTCGTGGCGAGAGTTGTTGGTGCATGAGGCGCATTGTGGGAGCTTGATGGGACACTTTGGGGGTATACAAGACTTCAGCTATATTAGGGGAACAGTTCCATTGGCCTAAGATGAGTCGAGATGTCGAGAGAATATGTGGAGCGTGTTTTGAGTGTAAAAGAGCTAAGTCTAGGTGTAATAATCATGGTTTGTATACTCCCTTATCCGTTCCTATAAGTCCTTGGGTAGATATCTCGATGGATTTTGTGATGGGGCTGCCGCGATCTAGGGGAAGTCATGATAGCATTTATGTGGTTGTTGATAGGTTTTCTAAGATGGCTTATTTCATTCCATGTAAAAAATGTGATGATGCACAACATGTTGCTTCTTTGTTCATTGCTAATGTATTAAAGTTGCATGGTGTGCTCGAACTATTGTTAGTGATAGGGATGCTAAGTTTTTGAGTCACTTATGGAAGTGTCTGTGGGGTGCTCTTGGCACCAAACTGTTGTTTTCTACATCACATCATCCACTGACTGACGGTCAAACATAGGTTGCTAATTGCACCTTGGGAGCTCTTCTTCGAGCTTTGACCAAAAGGGAAGTCCGGCACTTGGGCTGACCGATTACCTATTATGGAGTGTGCATATAATAGAACTGTTCATCGCATGACTAGCATTACTCCATTTGAATGTGTTTATGGTTTTAACCCTTTGAAACCACTTGATCTTGTTCCTTTGCCGAGAGATGCAGTTATTAGCGTTAATGGAGAAAACTGGGCAGCTGTGTTGCTCGAATTGCATGCTAAGGTGAGTGTGTATGATGCCGTTACTAGTGGGCAGCGGATTGAGAAGTATCAGTGGCATGATGGGTACCTTTTTAAGAAGGGGAGAGTTTGTATACCTGAGTCCTAGTGGTGAGAGTTGTTGGTGCGTGAGGCGCATTGTGGGGGCT
Organism: Nicotiana obtusifolia; assembly: GCA_002018475.1. Lineage (NCBI taxonomy): Eukaryota > Viridiplantae > Streptophyta > Magnoliopsida > Solanales > Solanaceae > Nicotiana > Nicotiana obtusifolia. The sequence continues at coordinate 46,182 of MCJB01048981.1, forward strand.
TGATGGGACACTTTGGGGTAGACAAGACTTTAGCTATATTTGGGGAACAGTTCCATTGGCCTAAGATGAGGCTAAATATAGAGAGAATATGTGGAGCGTGTTTTGAGTGTAAAAGAGCTAAGTCTATGTCTAATAATCATGGTTTGTATACTCCCTTACCTGTTCCTACTAGTCCTTGGGTAGATATCTCGATGGATTTTGTGATGGGGCTGCCGCGATCTAGGGGAAGTCATGATAGCATTTATGTGGTTGTTGATAGGTTTTCTAAGATGGCTCATTTCATTCCTTGTAAAAAATGTGATGATGCACAACATGTTGCTTCTTTGTTCACTGCTAATGTATTAAAGTTGCATGGTGTGCCTCGAACTATTGTCAGTGATAGGGATGCTAAGTTTTTGAGTCACTTTTGGAAGTGTCTGTGGGCTGCTCTTGGCACCGAATTGTTGTTTTCTATATCACATCATCCACAGACTGCCGGTCAAACTATTGTTGTTAATTGCATCTTGGGAGCTCTTCTTCGAGCTTTGACCAAAGGGAAGTCCGGCACTTGGGCTGACCGATTACCTATTATGGATTTTGCATAAAATAGAATTGTTCATCGCATGACTAGCATTACTCCATTTGAATGTGTTTATGGTTTTAATCCTTTGATACCACTTGATCTTGTTCCTTTGCCGAGAGATGCAATTATTAGCGTTGATTTAGAAAACCGGGCAGCTGCGTTGCTCGAATTGCATGCTAAGGTGAGGAAAACTTTGGAGGATGCTTATGAAAAGGTAGTGGTCAAGAAGAGTAAAGGAAGGAAAAAGCTGGACTTGAAGAAAGGTGACTAGGTTTGGGTGCACTTCCGAAAAGGATAGATTTCAGAACCATAGGAAAGGGAAGTTAGCTTCGCGGGGAGATAGGCCATTTCAAGTGTTGCAGAAGATCAATAATAATGCTTATGTTATAGATCTGCCTGATGATTATGCTGTCTCTAAGACATTCAATGTCACTGACTTGACTCCTTGTGTTGATTTGAAATATGAAGAAGGTTCGATTTCGAGGATGAAATCTTCCCAAGAAGGGGAGGATGATGCAGGTCAACCTGATCATTCACGAGAAGTCAAGCTAAAGAGCTTCATGATGCACATTTGATGGTGAAGAAGATCCAAGCGTTTGGCGTGTATTATTGTGTAGTTATAGAAGACATTAATTCTTATTTGTTTTGGAGTCCTGCCTGACTATTTCTTAAACTTAGCCAAATTGTGGCCTTTTTGTTAATTAGTTGTTTCCTAGTTGATTTATGTTAACTAGTTATTCTTTTCCAAGTTGAGTTAGGTAAAGGCTCATTCTATATAAGCCTAAACACTTCATTGTTTTGATACCTTTTTGACATTATTTTCAATAAAAAAGGGCAGCAACATTGCTCCCAATAATCGAGTGAATTAACTTGCCCAATTTTGGTGTGATTCAAAATTAAACTTGTTCCTTTGTTTGATCGAACAATTTGCAAGATCATCGTTATCTTGAGGGTCGTTTGTATAGCATAGGTACTCCTTGATTTTATTAAGAAGGTAAGTAGACTAGTTCCTGTTTACCCTTAAATTCAAGTAGCGATTGAATTTGTTCGTAGTACTAAGGATGTGTGAATTAATTTGATACAACGTATAATGAAAATAACTGGATAATAGATGTAAAGGAATAACCGAACCACAATAATTGAGTAGCTGAATGACGAAATATAATAAAGAAGGCAGAGCTCGATGAACAGTAGCAATTTTTTAGTATCTTCTCTTGTTATGTGTTGTATGTTACAATGAAGGTAGATACTCTTCTTATAGGTAAAAGAAAGATTCCTTAATTGGTAAAAACTCTAATTACAAGATAAAATCCCTTTAATTATGGGATGGGATATCCCTAAAATAGTGGCTTAACGTCTATGACGGTTGATTTATTTACTCCTGCCGAGATATCAGGAATCCACGAAATATCCGCTCGAAACTGATTTTTGTCACTAGATGTGCTTTCGTCGGCCAATATCGGTCACCCCGTTTCGGTTGCTCCAATTTCGTGCTCGACTTGTTGTCCTCGGATTGAGGCAACCCGGTCTTGCATTGTATCAAGACTCGACTCATCTCGAGCAGTCGATCGTATTTGACCCAATACAGATAATCCCCTCGTTTATTAGAGAGTAAGGACAAAAAACGATATGAATCGCCATTCTTCGAGCTCTTTGGCTAAGTAACCGATATATCCATTAAGCGTGCCACGAAGCCAGAGTCATCAAACCGTTCAACCCTAAAAGGACCCTTGGTGTGACGGTAGTGCCGTGACGCACATGACCATTGACACAAGAAATCATTTCCTGTCTCGTCTGCAGAGCCCTGTACCTTCTGTGTGCATTTAATGCGTGCATTTAATGTTTATTCGTCTCGTGTTCTGTACTGCCGCTTTTTGGGAAAGTATAAATGCTTCCTCCCTTCTTTGAGTTTATTTCTTTACTTTCATGTTGCTATATAGTTTGTTTCTTCTAGTCTTCTTTACTAGAACAACATCTCTTCCCCTTTGCTTCTTGCTTCTGCTACTCCAACAATCATGGCAAAAATGTCAAAATCAGTTCCCCAGAAACAACAACCTTCCCCTTCTCAACCTGTTGAAGAGGCTGAGACCATCCATACTGAGGAACCCTCCATGGAACCTCCATTAAAAGACTTTATACCAGTAAGGTGCTTTATAGGCTTCGACTTCAAAGTCGAGAAGCCTTCCCCGGTGCCTGGCCGAGGCGAACCGGTCTCGCAATACATTAGCTCGATCACTCAAAAACATCTTGAAAGGGTGAAGGCTGAATGCCGTTGGACCGATAAAGAAGTGGTAATCCCTTCCCCGAATGAAGCCATCACTACACATGTGGAGGGATATTTAAGTGTATATACCTATCCGTTCACATTAGGTTCCATAGACCCTATAATCGTTGAATTATATAGGAGATATAATGTTACTTTAGGTCAAGTTCATCCCTCTGTGTGGCGTATAGTTTACCTTTTTCATTTTTTCGTGGATAAGGTCGAAAGGGGGCACCCTTTTACCATCGACCATCTACTTCGATTGTACAGTCCCCAGATATTCCAAGGGGGGATGATTAAACTCGCTCGCCGGGCCAGTAAGGCTTCGTTCTCGAGCATTGACGAAGATAGGGACCGGGGCTGGATGAGTCGATATGTCCGAATCAAGACCTCCGACCTGATCCCTGCCGATAACATGCCGTTTCGTGAAAAGTGGAACATGAAACGTAAGCGCCTCTTCATTTAAGATCTCTTATTATTATCTTCCAATGTTTAACCGACGTATTATGATGTGCAACTGTTTCCCAGGCACCGGCCGCAATTCAGAATTTAGAGGAGTGGGTCAGGAAGGTCGTGGCCCAAAGGTCCTATTCTGAACGGGCCTGGAGAGAGATTATCGAAAAGCCTTTGGGAGGCCAAAAATCATGGTGAGCTTCAGTGACGTTCATATATTCTAAGTCAATCGCTACCAACACTTAGCCCATTGAACATTTGTTTTGCAGGTCTCTCGAAGGATGTCGAGTTGAGGTCGGTTACTACCGGTGGGGCAGTTCCTCGCCCCCTTCCACATCGGGAAAAGAAGGAGGAAAAAAGAGAAAAAGGGCTGCCGATCATGCTGAGCCCGAAAAGAAGAAGGGCAGGAAAAAGATGATGGCTCGTAAGGTCACAACCACTGACCCTTCCATTCAACTGAGCGATGATTCTGAGGGGGAAAAGAGCCCCGAAACCCTAAACGGAAAATCCCCCCGGGTAGTCCCCGAGCCGAGCGTGGAAGCGACCGGTGCTCCCCAAGGAGAGGTTGTCGAAGTGGGAGCAAGGATCGGGGACCGAGCCAACATAAAGGCGATACAAAGATCCTCAGACATTCCGGAGATGGTGCATTCACCTTCCTTTTCAGAGACAACTATGAAAGAGGCCCAAGATGCAAGGATGCACACACCGAGCAAGGTGCCGGTCACAGCTGGGACCTTTGAAGAATTATTCGACGGGGTGCCATCGGCCGATACCTTCGGCCTCGAAGTCCCTAGAAGGAGTCCCCCAGCCGAGACGAGTGGGGTGTCAGCTGGTATCAAATTGATCGATAAATTCCCCGCTCCGAGCTCGAACCCTGATCGGAGGAGGGTGATAACCTTCCCTGTCCCCGAGGACGCCCGAGCACTAGGTGCGCCGGTAGGCATAGCTAGTTATCTCCACTGCTTGGTGACTGAAGAAGACCAGGCCGCAATGAGTGCTGTGGATTGGGCATGCTTGTTCAATGAAGCTCAACAGGCATCGAACAAGGTATGCTTCCTTGTTTGCTTTAAACTCAACGTTTTGATTCCAAGTCCGTATTGACAATTTTTTAATTCAAATTTCCCACAGTCTTCGGTGCTTTACCATGAAATGTTCCTTCGAATCAAAGAAGGAATGGCGCAAGAAAAAATTCAACGTCAGCGGCTCGAAAATTAGATGTCGAGTCTCCGGGCTGAGCTTAAATTTGTAAGGAAAGAGCATGCCACTAGCGTTGATCAACTGGGGCAAATGACTAACCGGTTGGATCGACTCCGGTTTGAACTGAACGAGGCCAAAGCTGAAACGAGTGGGTGGAAAGCCACGGCCGATACTTTAACTGCGGAGAAAGGGGCTCTCCAAGCTCGATTAAGAGAACAGGCCTCGGAGGCGCAGGAGAGAATCGGAGCTTTGATCAAGGACAATGAATCCCAACGGCTCCAAGTTGAGGCGCTCACCCAAGATCGAGTGGTTCTGACCAACCAACTACAGGAAGCGAAATCGGAGATTGCCACCACCAAGGCCAATGCTGAAGACTTGATAGCTCAGTATAGAGCCGATACCGAGGTCGCTCAAGAGCAATCGAAGGCGCTGGTTGAGTACACTCAGTGTCAAACTCGCCTTTCCGTTCTCGAGGAGCTTCAGGCTCGTGGTCTCGACCTATCTTCCGATGTTGCCGAGGCAACAAAGATTGAGGATGAAATGAGGAGACAAACCTTTCCTGAAAAATTTGAAAATGGCTTGGACTGACGTTATTTTGATGCTATTTTGATGTTGTCTTGACATTTCGTAGTTCGGCCCTGTATAAAAGTTCCGTCATGTATATAAACATCTTTTATTTCATTTCAACTCGGCTCCTTGACTCTTTATATTTCGCCATTTCTAGCCTTAGCTAGAATTATGAGTTGCATCCGATTGGATCGATTAACAATTAGTTCGACCTTAGCCTTTTTGAGTATTTAAAGTGAGCTGCACTTGCTCTACTTTCGACCATTAAGCTATTCTTTTTGGTATGCGAATCGGGATCATGTCTTGGCAAAATTTAGATCCCTTTCAATCTGATTCGGCCTTAGCCTTATTTCGGATAGTCGAAGTTTTACCTTTTCAAACTTCGATCGGTTTAATTTAATTCGACCTTGGCGTTTCATTAACCGGGATTACCTAGATCGATCTCAGTTCCCTTTGTGTTATATAAATTTGCCTAGGCCTTGGCCCAATTAGTCGGCTTCGGGGTTTGCCTCGTCAGGTCTTATACCTCTTTGGGTTTGATGCATTTTTGACAATCCCAGTTATTGATAATGCAAAGATGATTGTAAAAGCCCTTGGGCTTGAGAATATAATGTAGGTACCAAACGATTTCGTTAATATTCATGTGCTTGTACATCTTCATTTGGTGGAGGGAAATCAGATCGATCTACTCGGGTATGGCTCTTCTGACCGTTTGACCCTTACATCAATTCCTAGCGATCTTTATTTAGCCCCCTCGAAATCGAAGTAAACAAGCGAACATCGCTAGAGTTTAATATAAAACTTGTGAATTCCGATAAATGATTGATCTATGTTAGCACGACATATGGTTGCCTCATTAAAAACCTTGCCGTAAAACCTAATTTGGGACAAAACCTGTCGAAGGGAAAAAGAGTGCAACGCGTGCTTTCAATCCTAATACCTCGTGTTGGTTTGCTTGATATCGACCTATCCTGCATGTGTTAGTGCCGATAAACAAAATAAAAAGAAAGTAAAAGGGGCAAAGTAAGTTACCTTAGCAATAATATCGCTTCAAGTGGCCCACATTCCAATTATTCGGCAGTGACTTACCATCTGTAGTCCCGAGCTTGTAAGATCCCTTCCCGGTGACCTTCACTACAACATAGGGACCTTCCCAGTTCGGTCCTAACTTTCCTTCGTTGGGATCCCCGGTATTGGGCGTGACTCTCCTAAGTACCAGGTCCCCCGCACTGAAGTATCAGAGACGAGCTCTCCGATTATAGTACCTCTCAATTCTTTGTTTTTGCGCTGCTATTCAGACTAGAGCAGCTTCTCTTCTTTCATCTAAGAGTTCCAGGCTAACATTCATAGCCTCCCGGTTAGACTCTTCAGTAGCGTGTTGAAACCTGATGCTTGGTTCGCCTACCTCGATCGGTATCAACGCTTCGGTGCCATATACTAGGGAAAACGGGGTGGCCCCGGTACTAGTTCTTTCGGTTGTTCGGTATGCCCATAAGACTTCGGGTAGCATTTCCCTCCATTTTCCTTTAGCATCGACTAGCCTTTTCTTCAGGTTTTGGATTATGGTTTTGTTGGTCGATTCTGCTTGGCCATTACCACCGGGGTGATATGGGGTTGACAATATCCTCTTGATTTTATTGTCTTCGAAGAACTTGGTTATTTTGCTGCCTACGAATTGCTTTCCGTTGTCGCATACGATTTCTGAAGGCATCCCGATTCGGCAGACAATGTGGTCCCATATGAAGTCGATTACCTCTTTTTCTCTGACCTTCTCGTAAGCCTGTGCTTCCACCCACTTAGAAAAATAGTCAGTCATAAAAAGGATAAATTGAGCTTTACCTGATGCTCGAGGGAGGGGACCTACAATGTCCATCCCCCACTTCATAAACGGCCATGGCAATATGACTGAATGTAATGTTTCTGCAGGCTGGTGGATGATCAGTGCATGCCTTTGACACCCGCTGCATCTGCGTACAAATTCTTTCGCATCTTTCTCCATGTCGTTCCAGTAATAGCCGGCGCGAATTACCTTTCGTACTAATGAGTCGGAGCCGGAGTGATTGCCACAAGCTCCTTCGTGTATTTCTTTCAAAATATATTCAGTGTATCCCGGTCCGAGACATATAGCTAGAGGTCCTTCGAAGGTCCTTCTGTACAAGGTTCCATTATCGGCCAGACAAAAACGGGCCGCCTTCGTGCGAAGCGCTCTCGATTCTTTGGGATCGGACGGCAGTTTACCGGAGCTGAGATATTCTATGTACTTATTCCTCCAATCCCAAGTCAAGCTCGTTGAGTTGACCTCGGCATGGCCTTCCTCCACCACCGACCTTAACAATTGCACGACTTTTTCGGAGTCAACTTCTTCGTCTTTGACCGATGAGCCTAAATTGGCGAGAGCATCGGCTTCGCTGTTTTGTTCACGAGGTATGTGCTGTAGGGTCCACTCCTTAAACCCGTGTAACGTGACTTGAAGTTTATCCACATACCTTTGCATACGCCCTTCCCTGATTTCGAACGTTCCATTCACTTGGTTGACAACAAGGAGGGAGTCGCATTTGGTCTCGACGATCTCTGCTCCAAGGTTCTTGGCCAACTCTAGACCTGCGATTATAGCCTCATATTCGGCCTCATTGTTAGTCAATTTTATAGTCTTAATGAATTGTCTAATTGTATTTCCGGTCGGAGGCTTGAGTACGATGCCAAGCCCTGACCCTTTCGAATTTGAGGCACCGTCT
>MCJB01048981.1:57603-69631 GCA_002018475.1 Nicotiana obtusifolia
TGATACCACGTCATTGCTCCCTTGGATAGGATTTCTCCAAATTTTTTAAGGAGGACGGAATCGATTTCATCGTCTTCGAGGTCGTTCCCCTTTATAGCACAGGTGTATGCTGTCACGTGCTCATTTGGATCCGAAGTCTCGTTATATTTAGGGATTTCGGGCATGCGGAACTTTTTCGGGATCGGTTTTGGAGCGGCGCTGGACGGGAAAGGCTTTTGCACAAACTTTTTAGCGTCCAAACCTTTCAACACTAGAGGTGCTCCCGGTATCTGGTCTACCCTCGAATTATACGTTTCGACCTTCTTGTCGTTAGCTTCGATTCTTTTTTCACCCGTTTCGACCCGCTTAGTCAACTCCTCGAGCATTTTGATAATCCCGGAGTTGGTTCCTGAAGTGTTCTCATCCGGTTGCACTGTGATCCGCTCATTTTGCTCGGCTATCACCTGAGGAGGAACGGCTTCGGCTCCACCCGGGTTCTGACTGCGGCTTTGTAATTGGGCTATCCCCGCTTGCTGGGCTAGCAGCATATCAAATATTACTTTGAGGCTAATTTCGTTTTCTCCACTATATTGAATCCCTGAGTGGTTTTCCCCCCGAACGCTGTGTGATGGGCCGGGGGTCTGATTAGCGTCGACTGCCATTTGGGAGTTGGCATCGATTAGGACCTCATTTTCTGGCGCAGCGTTGTTTTCGCCTTGGTGGTTGAACTCGTTGTTGATGGAGAGTGAATGTGACATGATTAGGCTGTAATCTGAAAAACAAAGGATTCTGCAAAGAGCAAGCATAAAATAGTGCGTGAAAGGGAATTGTATCAAAAATTCACTAATATCCTTGGCCCCACGGTGGGCGCCAAATAGTTTACCCTTAAATCCGAGTAACAATTGAATTTGTTCGTAGTACTAAGGATGTGTGAATTAATTTGATACAACGTAAAATATAATGCAAATAACTGGAATATAATAGATAGAAAGGAATAACCAAACCACAGTAATTGAGTAGCTGATGACGAAATATAATAAAGAAGGCAGAGCTCGATGAACAGTAGCAATTTTTTAGTATTTTCTCTTGATATGTGTTGTGTGTTACAATGAAGGTAGATACCCTTCTTATAGGTAAAAGAAAGATTCCTTAATTGGTAAAAACTCTAATTACAAGATAAAATCCCTTTAATTATGGGATGGGATATCCCTAAAATAGTGGCTTAACGTCTATGACGGTTGGGATATTCACTCCCGCCGAGATATCAGGAATCCACGAAATATCTGCTCGAAACTGAGCTTTATCACGAGATGTGCTTTCGTCGGTCAATGTCGGTCACCCCGTTTCGGTTGCTCCAATTTCGTTCTCGACTTGCTGACCTCGGATCGAGGCAACCCGGTCTTACGTTGCATCCGGGCTCGACTCATCTCGAGCAGTCGATCGTATTTGACCCAATACACACGGCTTATTGAGTAATGGGTTCACAAGAACTTCTTTGAACCAAACTGACTTCATTGTTTGTCAGAGGGCTGTACACTTCAATATCAACATACCTAGTTGCATATGTTAGCAATGAGGCTAAATTTCTGGCACTGTTTCAAGAGAAGGTTCTGACAACCCCAAGGTTGACAACCAATCTAATAAAGCTTTATTCACTAGTTCTGGAACTTCGTCGTGGGGGTAATGCCCTGCCTGCAAGTTTACAAGGAATGTGTTTGGGTAGAACTCCTTAATTCGATTTGCCTTTGTATGATCGACCCAAGGGTCTAGGTCACCCCACAACAACAACAATGGGCAAGAGAGTTGGCTCAACACACTGTCAAGTGTATACTTTCTAGGGTTCGACATAAGTTATCTTAATAGTCTGCAGAATGCAAAGTAGAGAACATCAGCTGAGTTTCTTAACCTAAACTTTTGATAGACAAAAAGCAGTAGGAGCTTTTGCATGAAATGAAAGCCAAAAGAAACTGACATTACAAACAACCTAAATCTGGTGATGGTCACAAACTTAATCAGGCTACATAGGATATATACAATGATGGAAGTTAGAAGTAAGTTTGATGTATCAAACCATTAGGCAAAATGATCCCCTAACTATGAAGCGAAAGGCGTGATAAGGCAGATGTAGTAAGACTATTTTGTACACTTCTAAATGTTAGTAGCTCAACATTGTCTTTGAACTTCGACCAATCTGCAACTCTTTCACCATTCACTCATAAAGCCCGACGAATCTCAGTTTAAAGTTCAAAACACAAATTCATCATACAGGCCTAAATCATGAGAGTCAAGGACTTCGATAAGAATGATGATGATATTTATACTAAGATTTTAGACTAATATTCCACATTGATTCGTGGGAAATTTCTAGTAATTACTTCTGCTTCTTCCAAGGGAAACAAAGTATTGTTCTTTTAGCTGCCAAATGTAGGCAAAAACCTATAGGGTGTAGCTGCATTCATACCGGTAATAAACTTCCCCTGCATTTGGATCAGCAGCAGGAATAGCTATTGAATTGAGGAGGTAATCATCCACATTTGAATGGTTTCTATAGACCTTCAAGAGACAAACATCAAGAAAGTTAGTTCTTCTGTCTGCTAATAGTTCCTGAAGATTGTCAGTAGCAGTGGCTAAATAACAAATGAAATGCAAATGCAAAAACAACACATCCATTTCTGATGCATCATCTGGCCAAAGTTCAATCCCCCATTATTTGAAGGCAAGAAACTATTTCTTGCTCCATCTCAATATGATTGTCGCTTTTAATTTTTAGAGTGTCAGCTTACCTATTCCAAGAGTGAGATTCAGCGTTTGTTACATGTCATCTTTATGAAATGAATTTAGAGTTCGAAAACCTAGATCACATGAACCACAACAAACAACTTTAGTATTTCATGAGCTCTTGAACAAGCAAACGTAAAACAATCTTTACATGAGGGCTATTTAACATTACTACAATGTGTGAATCACTGAATCACCTTATCTAATAACTCAATCTATTAAAAATGAGAAAATTAATTAATTCAATGTAATCAATTGTCTTCGTGCACTCTTTTTCTCAGAAACAATGCGAGACTAGGACAGGCGCTGCCTAAATGCTTCAATGAGGAATCCTTTTGTTCCATGCAGAAGACAAGACAAATTGTCGTCCTCTCGCGACAATGCACTTAGAAATTTCAGAACATCCCATGCATAATACTACACAGATGCTGCGCACAATATCAAAAGCTTGCTCTTCTTTCATTGTATGCTACATTAGCTGGATTTACTTAGTTCAGCACCAGTACGTCAAGACTTGAACTAATGTTTCTGCTTTGTGTTTACCAATGTTTCTGCTTTGTGTTCATCGTTCTTTCATCTTTTACTAAGTATTCCTTGCTTCTCCAACTCTTGGGTCTCTGTCCAAGTTCTCTTCATCCCTTTAGGAGCCACTTCAGAATATCCCGATTCCACTTAATATAAATCATATATTACGGTAATCTCTCATATAAAAGCTTAAACAGTTATACAGGACATATATTTATTTACTTAATTACGCCTTAAGTACGTCAAGATTTGAACTCATGACATCTGTCTACTGTACGACCATTTTAAAAACTATGCTACCAACTTTATCCAAAAATTTAAGCCTGAAAACATTTTAATTTTTTATAGTTACATATCCCACACCGTGGTTTTGTTTTCATTGTGCTTTTCAAAAAAAAAAAAAAAACTAATTGGTACAATTCTTGTTACCATTCTCTGTATCTTTGCTGTCTTTACAGAATATGTTGGATGCTAATACCCACCTATGCTTATTTTTTCCTTTTAGACCAGCAAATTGTTTGAATTTCCAGTGTTTGAATCATACCTAAGAGAAAATTAAACTCCTGCTAAATGGAGGGAGCTTCAACATATAACAGAGCTCTACAACTGAAAATCTCGTCGACTATGAGGCAAAGAAGAAGTGGTTACGAGCCATCAGATACGGAGACAGATTGGACGTTGGACAGTCCACACCAGGAAGCAAATACAAACAATGAAAAAGAAATACATCTTGAAGAACCTGAATGCGAAGATCCAAATGTAGCATTGCAGAAAGCAAAGGACAATAATTTTTTGAATTTAAGACGAAGGACAAATGTTCCAAGTCCTGCTCGAAGGAGAAGTACCACATCTCCTTATAAGCCTCGTAGAGATACCGATGAAGATGATGATGTTCATTCTCCTGCAAAAGCTTTACCAAGAAGTGTTAGCACATTTTCGCGCAGGCCTGATTTATATTCTCGTAGAAATGTTAGTCCTTTTCAGAAATCTGAGTACCGTAGACATACATCTCCATATAAATATGAGGATGAATTTGCTGATTCAAGTAGAAAGCAAAACAATGTTCACAGTAGACTCGGCGAGAAATCAAATTATAATCGCAGGTATGCTTCTGCTCCTAGACCTGACAGACAACATAGGTTTGATGCTTCCAAGGAGCGAAGAAAAGCAGATAGACGCCGTCCCAATTGCCAATTAGGAGCTTGTCGCGGAAAGAGAGGGAAACTCCGAATAAACATGAACCTACAGGAGGTGAACTTAATGAAATGATTGCCAAAGCAAAGATTTCTGGAAGCACAACAGGCGCTAATCATATTTTGAAAGCACAGAAACCATTGCACCTGGTGATATTTTCTTTTCTCAGGATTATGCAGCCTTGACTATGCAGAAGATTACTGAAAGCAAATCCAATAAAAAGCCTCAGGTACTGACTGATAGAAATGTTGTACCATCTGTGAAAACACCTGCCAATTTTAATAGTCAGAGTAGCAGAAGGAATTTATCTAGTAATACTATAACTCGACCAACTATGAGCGCGAGCTCTTCAGTAATATAGGTGCCAAAGGTTTGGGCCAAAATGGAATATCTTCTAAGAAATTCCGGACTCATTCAGCTTCTTCACCGGCCTTGTCTAAAGCTATAAACTCAGACTCCATTGTAGAGCGGGTGATACATGTCTGTTTGGACGACTTCCAAGACACTGCTCCTCCACCCATGGTAAAAATATATCCACTTTTGGATTTTGATTCCGTTGATCCGGTGATCCAATTTGCATCACTATATCCCTCAATAACTGCGGGATAATTATTGTAGTGCAATGCATAGTCTTGAGTATATTTCAAATTTCCCAAAACTCGTTTCATTGCTATCCAATGAGCTTGGTCGGGATTACTTGTGTATCGACTAAGCTTACTTATCGCACAAGCTATATCAGGTCGTATATAATTCATAATATACATCAAACTTCCCAACACTCGAGCATATTCCAATTGAGACTTGCTTTGTCCTTTATTCTTTACAAGAGTATGGTTTAAATCAATTGGCGTTTTTGCAACTTTAAAGTCCAAATATTTGAACTTTTCAAGTACCATTTTAATATAATGAGATTGAGACAAAGCTAGACCTTGAGGAGTCTGAAGGATCTTAATTCCCAGAATTAAATCGGCAACTCCTAAATCTTTCATATCAAACTTAATAGTAAGCATGCGCTTAGTAGCATTTATGTTAGTAATGTCGTTACTCATTATCAACATATCATTCACATATAAACAAACAATGACTATTTGATTTGGAGTATTCTTAATGTAAACACATTTGTCACACTCATTGATCTTGAAACCATTTGACAACATTGTTTGGTCAAATTTCGCATGCCATTGTTTTGGTGTTTGTTTTAGTCCGTAAAGTGACTTAACAAGTCGACACACCTTCTTTTCTTTTCCGGGAACTACAAACCCTTCAGGTTGTTCCATATAAATTTCTTCCTCCAAATCTCCATTTAAGAATGTTGTCTTCACATCCATTTGATGGATTTGAAGGCCATACACGGCGGCTAACGCTATTAACACCCGGATAAATGTAATCCTCGTTACAGGCGAGTATGTGTCAAAGTAATCAAGACTTTTTCGTTGTCTAAACCCTTTAACAACTACTCTTGCCTTATATTTGTCAATAGTACCATCAGCTTTTAATTTCCTTTTGAAAATCCACTTAGAACCCAAAGGTTTATTTCCCAGAGGAAAATCAACCAATTCCCAAGTATGATTACTTAATATGGACTCTATCTCACTATTGATTGCCTCTTTTCAATATTGTGCTTCCAAGGAAGACATTGCTTCTTTGAATGTTTGAAGCTCATTTTCCAATAAGAATGCCAGAAAATCTGGTCCAAAGGAAGTAGCTGTCCTTTGACGTTTACTACGTCTTGGATTTTCCTCATCAAAAGTACTTTCCTTTTGCTTCTTCCCGAGGTCACTTAGATTTTTCACTAGACGACTTACATTCCATTTTATGCGGATAAATATTCTCAAAGAATTCAGCATTATCTGATTCAATTACCGTATTAATATGAATTTCGGGATTTTCTGATTTATGCACCAGAAAACGATATGCCTTACTATTTGTTGCATATCCTATGCAAACACAATCAACGGTTTTTGGTCCAATCTTTACCCTTTTTGGTTTAGGAACTTGCACTTTAGCCAAACACCTCTACACTTTAAAATATTTTAAGTTGGGTTTCCCTCCTTTCCATTTTTCATATGAAATGGATTGCGTTTTGCTATGGGGAACTAGATTGAGTATTCAGTTAGCTGTAAGAAAAGCTTTCCCCCATAGTTCTGAGATAAATCAGAACTTATTAACAAGGCATTCATCGTCTCCTTTAACGTTCTATTCATTCTTTCCGCAATTCCATTAGATTACGGTGAGTAAGGTGCAGTTGTTTGGTGAATAATGCCATATTCCAAACATATTTCTTCAAAAGGAGATTCACATTCATCGCCCTTATCACTTCTTATCATTTTGATCTTTTTGTTTAGTTGTGTTTCAACTTCATTTTTGTATTTGCTTGAATGCATCAATTGCTTCATCTTTACTATTAAGTAAGTAAGTATAGCAATATCTAGTACTGTCGTTAATAAAAGTTTTGAAATACTTTTCCCACCGCGAGATGGTATTAACTTCATGTCGCAAATATTTGTGTGAATTAAGTCTAAAGGATTTGAATTCATATCAACTGACTTATAAGGATGCTTAACATACTTTGATTCCATACATATTTGACATTTCGAGTTATTGCATTCAAACTTAGGCAATACTTCCAAATTAATCATTTCTCGCGAAGTTTTGAAGTTGACGTGGCCTAAACGTTCATGCCATAAATTATTTGACTCAAGCAAGTAAGAAGAAGCTGAAATTTTATTCATATCAATGGCAATTATATTGAGTTTGAAAAGGCCCTCAGTAAGGTAGTCTTTTCCTACATACATTTCATTCTTACTAACTACAACCTCGTCGGAAACAAAAACACACTTAAAGCCGTTCTTGACTAGAAGTGACGTCGAGACTAAATTCTTCCGCATTTCAGGAACATGAAGGACATCATTTAGAGTCACAATCTTGCCAGAAGTCATTTTCAAAGCTATCTTGCTCGTTCCTTCAATTTTTGCAGTAGCGAAATTTGCCATAAAAACTGTCTCGTCGAGTTCAGCGGGAGCATAAGAAGTAAACAACTCCTTATTAGCACAAACATGACGAGTTGGCCCCGAATCAATCCACCATTCTCTAGGATTTCCGACTAGGTTGCATTCAGAAAGCATGGCACAGAAATCATCTATTTCATCATTCTTCTCAATCATGTTTCCTTGGCTTTTCTTCTTGTCATTCTTTGGTGCACGGCATTCAGCAGCCTTGTGTCCAACCTTTTCATAGTTGTGGCAATTACCTTTGAACTTCTTTTTTCTTGGGTAATTCTTTGGTCCAGATGGCTTCTTTCTCTTTTTGCTTGTTGAAGCTTCCTCAACAATATTTGCACTCATTATAGTTGAATTTCCACGAGACTTCATTTCTGCAGCCTTGTTGTCCTCTTCAATCCTTAGACGAACAATAAGGTCTTCCAATGTCATCTCCCTGCGCATATATTTCAAGTAGTTTTTAAAGTCCTTCCACATTGGAGGCAACTTTTCAATAAATGCCGCAACTTGAAACGCTTCATTTATGATCATACCTACAACCATAAATTTAGAGTTAAAAATATAATCAATATCTTTAATAAAAATATTAATTCGAATTATACCTTTGGCAAAGAGGTCATGAACGATGGCTTGCAGTTCTTGAACTTGAGTTATGACAGACTTACTGTAAACCATTTTAAAGTCCAAGAACTTTGCGGCAACAAACTTCTTAAGTCCAGCATTTTCCGTCTTGTACTTCTTTTCAAGAGCGTTCCACAACTCTTTCGAAGTTTCCATGACACTGTAAACGTTGTACAAGCCATCTTCCAAACAACTCAATATATAATTTTTCCACAAGAAGTCAGAATGCTTCCATGCCTCCGTGACCACAAATCATTCATTAGCCAGAGTCTCTTCTCCCAAGACTGGAACATCCTTGCTGATAAAGCGCTGCAGACTAAGTGTGGTCAGGTAGAAGAACATTTTCTGCTGCCAGCGTTTGAAGTCCACGCTTGAAAATTTTTCGGGCTTTTCTGCTGGTGCCATCGCCGGTGCAGGCGTTGTGCGACTTGAAGACACGTAGCCATTGCAGCAGTAGTCGTTCCAACAGAACCATTTTGTTGTTCCGTACTTGTTGTCATTTTTCTGTAAAAGAAATTGACACAAACAGAATTAGTATCTCGGTGAAGTTTTTATATCTTCAAACCGAATACAAACAACCGAATAGAAAATCACAAGGATTTTAATCTCGGATTGAATAGAAAGTCACAAAGACTTTAATCTCAAACTGGAGTAGAAAATACGAAGATTTTAATCTCCAAAACGGGAGTAGAAAATCACTATGATTTAGTCTCCCATACTAGAAAGTAAGATGAATACAAAAATAAATTTTAAATTCCTTAAGCTTGTTATCTCACTGTATTCAAAACCAGAAAATCAAAAAAAAAATTAGTTTAAAAAAAAATTAGAAAAATTCCAGGCCCACAAGTTTCTTGTGTGTCCTTAAGGAATTTAATCCCCTCACAGTTACCTAAGGTTTCGGATTAATTCCTCTCAGGATAGAATAGAAAAACTATTCTGTGATAGCGGTACTTCAAATCACAGAACTTCGGCGAACTTAAATGGCGGAGCAAATCACACAAAATGCTTACGTTTTTGCTTTTTTTTTAAAAAAAGCAAAATGCAGAAGATGGAGGGGAGAGATGTTCAGATTTTGGTGGTGGAAAATGAGGCTAAAATTCTTTATATATAGCCAACGAAGTTGAGTCCCAACAGGTGCAAAGATGCATGTTTGTTGATAAGGAGTCTATTCCGCAGAAATTATTTAAATTTCTGTTGAATGGAATGATTGGTCGCGAACTCGAGTGTTGGAAAATAATTCCGCGAATTTCCAAATTCATATTTTTTGGCTAAAAAATATTAGAAAAGAAAATATTAATGATGGAAAAGGAAAATAATCCGAAGCGAGCAACGACGACGCGAGGCTTGCTCTCTTCTTAACTCTTTAAGAGCTAGAAGATGTGCTTCCATATATAAGCACAAGAATTTTCCTCTTCCTATCCAATTAGGGACAAAGTTGCTTTGTAAAATGAACTAATTCAAAATTTCATTTCCCTCCATTTCTTTTCCCATCATTTTCCATTCACACCTCTTTTGTTTTTATTAACAAAACCCAACAGGTGAACTTAATGAAATGATTGCCAAAGCAAAGATTTCTGGAAGCAGTACTGGCGCTAATCATATGTTTGATAGTACAGAAACCATTGCACCTGGTGATATTTTCTTTTCTCAGGCTTATGCAGCCTTAACTATGCAGAAGATTACTGAAAGCAAATCCAATAAAAAGCCTCAGGTACTGACTGATAGAAATGTTGTACTATCTGTGAAAACACCTGCCAATTTAATAATTAGAGTAATACTATGACTCGACCAACTATGAGCGCGAGTCATAGTATTATCTAGTAATACTATGACTCGACCAACTATGAGCGCGAGCTCTTCAGTAAGTAGGCAGAGCAGTAATATGAGTGAGGCTAGTGAAAGGACAACTGCAAGTATGAAAAGATTCACCGGGAACAGGCAAAAGAAGCAACCAGAAGCATGGTTTTCTTGTCTCAACAAGGGATCTTGTAGAACCTCAAGAAGAGAATCTCCAGAAAGAGGGGGCACGATTGATGACCTCTTGAACGCACCCCGTGGCGTCCTGGCAAGCCTCCCAACGCTCAGCGCCACGGTCGGCCCCGTGGTCTCGGCAGATCCAAGTGACAAGCGCGCAGGCGCCTCTGCCGCCCTACTGATAACCAGCGCCCAGCCACAGGCAGATACCCACAGCGCCGCGCACGGACCCTGATCCTAATGACAAAGTTGCTGCAAACGGACTTGTTTCTACCTTGTAGAAGACTAAGTCCTTTTTATTGTAAATATAGAATAGATTTACTTTATTTTCTTTTAGTATGCATCTACAGCTTTCACAGGTAAACTCTTGTAACCTTGGTTTATTTTTTTTAAGCATTATTAGGGGGATCAAGCATTCAAAACTTTCTAGCAAGCAAACAATTCTCTGTACTGGTGTCTTTCCCCCTCGACACCGCGTAGCTTTCCTGTAATAGCTTTTACTTATACAATCAAGCTTTCTTTCTCAATTCTCTCTACTGTTCTCAGTTGCTCACGACATTGGTTTTCCCATACGGCAATCACAATCTAGTCTAGCGTACTGAGGGGACCTCAGTTGGCGGACAGCAATCGTACTGACATCGATTGCTTAGCCTTACGTTTCCCTTCCAAAGAACCTCAGGAAGGCGCCGTGTAATAGTTGGTATAGAGCCTAGGCTCGACATCGGACGAGGGATAACATTGCAATTACCACCATTTCTGACCATGGTGAATCATGGGGATCGCATCGCGACCCTTGAGGAGATGGTTGACGCATTACGGCCCATCGTGGAAACTGTGCCTGACCTAAAGACCAGCCTAGTGCAAAGGTTGGACGACCTGGATCGCAGGATGCACCAGGCCGAAGTTGACATAGAAAACATCAGCCGTGACTCTGAAGGAGATCAGCAAACGGCAGCCACAGAGGCAACCGAAATTTTTGGGAAATTTGAGGGCCTCCAGCAGGAACGCGCCGAAGATTTAGCCCACAGGGCACAAGAGGCAGACAGGGTGACTGCCATGCAACAAACCATAGACAACTTGACAGGCCAGCTCAACGTTGTCAATGCTGCTTTACAAGGCCTGCTTCGAGGAAGCGGGAACCAAACCGGGGGTGCTGTGAACTTCGGCCCCGCGACACAGAAACTGAAAATTCCCGAGCCAAAGCCATACAGTGGTGCTCGAAATGCCAAAGAAGTGAAAATTTTCATCTTCGACATCGAACAGTACTTCGATGCCGTGGGAGGCCTAGAAGAAGCTAAGAAGGCGGCAACTGCTGCCATGTATCTTCAAGGTGATGCTAAACTCTGGTGGCGGGTGAAATACGAAGCCATTAGGGCCGGTGAAGATACTCTCTAAAGGCCGCCATACGCCTGTAGTTCTTCCCCTAAAATGTTGAGTACAATGCCAGGAGGAAGCTACGGGAGCTCCGCCAGACCAAATCAGTACGGGACTACGTGCGAGAATTCTCTGCACTCATGATGAGCATACGCGACATGGGGGACAAAGACAAACTCTTCACTTTCCTGGAAGGGTTGAAACCCTATGCCCGTATGGAACTCCAAAGACAAAGGGTAAACACATTACCTAAGGTGATCCAAGCAGCGGAATGCCTTGGGGATTATCAAGTGGAAGCTCGGAAGGATAGGCCTCAACAGCCTTTCAAAGGAGGATACAAAAGGGGCCATCCGAGTACTGGTGGCCCAAGCAGAAGTGGAGGAGATCGGAGTGCAACCAAATCTAAGGCTCCCTCCTCAGGCAGTACTAGCACTGCATCTAACAACAACGATCGGAGGAGGAAACCCCCTTCAGGATGTCGTCATTGTGGCAGACCACATTGGAATAATGAGTGCCCACATGCGCAGATGAATGCCCATCAAGCTGTTGATGATGGGACGGATGACGAATCTGATGATGCGGAC